>SNQJ01S0227896.1:0-14483 GCA_010110895.2 Picea sitchensis | reverse complement strand
TACTCTTAGTAGCATTATCACCTTTTCTAACTGGACTTTCATTTTCATTGCATGTATCTAAAGGACAACCCCACAAACATTTATTCTTTTGAAATGAACTTTCTTTGAAAGTGGAAAATTGAGTTCCTATAGGGATTTTCCCAGAGAGAATGTTTGATGAAACATCCAGAACAACCAATCCATGTAATTTAAAGAGCTCTTCAGGAATTGATCCACTTAGATTGTTTTTCGCCAAGTCCAATTCTTCCAAAAAAGTAGATATCGCACTAAGAGATGCTGGTATTTTCCCTTCTAGTTGATTCCAAGATAAATTCAACAACCGCAAATGACTCATACTCCCTATGCTTGAAGGGATTTCTCCTATAAGATTATTGCAAGACAAGTCAAATATAGTACTATAAGTACTATAATTTGTTCCATGGTGAAAATGGATTCACACATTTAAACTTGCTATTGATGTAGTCTCATAACTTCTAACTAGTTGTGTAATGGTTAAGAAGGTATTTCACAAGAAATTCCTCCAATTATCTGTGGCACATCTGATCAAACCAGGTACTACAATACAATACTACAATACAATAGTTCCTTACATCCCTATAGAATCTAATACATAACTATTAGGATGTTCTTGACAAGGCTTAAGGTTTTCTCTTGCAATGTAAGACTAAGCATACTACTTATTTAATTCCTAATGAGTCACTACCTAATAAAACGACTCATACTACCAATGCTTGTTGGGATTTCTCCTATAAGATTATTGTAAGACAAATCAAATATAGTGCTATAAGTAATTATAATTTGTTCCATGGTGAAAATGGATTCACACATTTAAAACTTGCTATTGATGTAGTCTCATAGCTTCAAACTAGTGTAATGGTTAAGAAGGCATTTCACAAGAAATTCCTCCAATTATGTGTGGCGCATCTGATCAAACCAGGTACTACAATACAATACTACAATACAATAGTCTCCTTACATCCCTATAAAATATAATATACAACTATTAGGATGTTCTTGACAAGGCTTAAGGTTTTCTCTTGTAATGCAAGACTAAGCATACTACTTATTTTAATTCCTAATGAGTCACTAACAATGCAGCCAATAAAAAGACCCTAATAAAACCCTAATAAATAATTTGTACCATGATTTCAATTAAAAATTGTACTATGAGCCTACCATTCTCCAATATCTTTCAAATGGATATATATCTCCATTTCATTGAATCCATCTTTGTCTTGTGACTATTTCTCTATCTCCCCATTCACTTTCCATCATTAAGAATGAAAGGCGACAAAACAAAATAGTGATAAGACAATGATTGATTGAATGAAAGGGACATATGACCTTTGGAGGTGTGGATGTAGTGAAATCACAATACAACTTTTGGAAAGGTGGGAAATATGTTTCCATTTTGCACCGCATCACTAGTGATCCATCTTGAAGACACATGTCTCACTTATATGAGGGTGGGGGATATTGAGCAAATATACCCATAATGTTTTAATCATTATTCCCCCTGAATCTCAGATGCTCACCTCACTCACCTTCATACCCTCATATTTGAGGATGTAGGTGAGGGATACCAAGTAAAACATATTAGCTTTACACATTATTTCCGGGCCCATCCCTAGCCTCATACTATATTTTACTTATTATTCTTGAAGAGTGGGACACAATCATTATCCTATGGCTTTGTACACTAAGTATGAGTCTCCCTATCCAATATATGCTACAAAACCACCGATTGGGCTATAAATGACACCAGGGCATGTCATCCATTCTTGTGGCATTGGACCATCAGACATGCCCTTTGGTTATAATCTTTGATTTAGGAGTGAAACATGGTTTTAATTAAAAGGTTTGTCACATGTATATAAACCTATCATGAGGCCAAATCCTCATTGTATCACTACTCCTACAAAATCCAACCTATTGAAGGCATTCTCCTCCACATTCAAAAGCTTTACTTTATTGAAGTTTCTAATCAAATTTGTGGCATACCAAAACAACCTGATTCAATGGGTCTACTATGTGGCACTTAGCAAATATAAATTTACCTTTAGTAAATCTCAAAGTCTTCTTTCATTACAACTTCTCTAGAGTACTACCGACAAGTTGGAGAAATTGTTGCAATCCCTAACCCAACTAAAAGGGCCCTCATCAATCACTCTAGAATCTCTAGGCTTAAAGACCATGACCATGTATTTTGACTCTATCCCAAGATTGTGAATGCGATAAAAACTTGAATGGCAGCATCAAAACCTAAGGGCTATTAAGTGATTTTAGAACCTCCATGATTCTTAGCACAAATAAGATTAAAAGACTGTATGGCGAGTATGGCTAAGGCTAGCATAGCTACAGTAAGGGAACCAATAGTTTTTTTTTTCATAGGGGCAAAGAAATCCAGCTTTAGACGCTTAATCCAACCCTAACCTAGCCAATCCCAATGGAGTAATGTTTGTTTCATTGCATGTACAAAGAGAACTTACGCCTTTAACCTTGTTTCTAAGTTTAAGCAGCACCAATTTGAAACGCCCTTAACTCAATGTAGGAAGCGTATGGTGGAAAATGACGCTGAAGGATATGCCACTTTTAAATAGCTTGAAACCATTAGATAAATGTGATGATATCATTGAAGGATGCCATGGACCAATGTTAGTATAATGGCTGAATGACCAAGATTTGTGTTTTCTAATGAGCAAGTACTTCTGTGGTTTGATTGTTTAAAACCACAGATTATCTCTGCGGTTTTAAATTTATTGAACTTGTGTACATCTTTTGGATTTTTTTTGATAAACTCTCAAAGATTGTGATAGATATTGTGGAGGATACACATCTATTATTATAAACATTCTCACAAACGCTTCTAGGCGATTCTCAAGAAAGGGAAGAAAATTACCTTCTAACAGACCTGAGTGGAGCACCAACAATCTCGGCCCGAGATTGTCAACCGAGTTCCAGAATAGATCAACTGGTAACTCGCTCAAACCAAAGGTTGTTATGGATGCACTTTTGGATAGGTCATGTGATCAACACTTACAATCGAGAATGGAATATTCCTCTCTGACCGTAGGAACATTTCTCTCGCAAGTTTCTTAAATTTTTGTTTATTTTGTTGAATTTGTTGTGGGCTGTAAATTTATGTGAGGTTAAACCTTGAAGTTACTTTCAAATGTGTGTGTAGGAAATCAATTTAGTGCAAGGGGTGACAATGAGAGTGGGTTGGTTAAGACTAAAACGCGTCGGTGTAGAGGAGAAGGTGATGTAGGATGTCACATGAAGAAACAGTTATCACACTTACCATCCACCTATCCTTCAAGTTGGATGCATGAACTTCCCGAAGGAATATATTAATGACACTTGAGCTTATGCCTATGTGACAAAAAGGAGGTTGAAAATGATTTGGCGGTCTTGAACTTTTGAGAGCAAACAAAAGCTTCCAAATTGTTTTGCATTTATTTGAAAACTTTATGGATGCATATTTGAAGATGGGGCCAACCACTGACGATTTTGTCGATCTAATGAGGCAAGGAAAGTCAGAGGTGATGGTCCCTTTATAAATGGATACAAGAAAATAGAGTTTCAAAGGAAGCGACGCCATCTCTATGTTCAATTTCAAAGAGGGTCCAAAGTGGAAAATGTCAAGGTGTAATATTTTAAGCACCCTGACTTTGTCGGTTATCTGTATAACAGATTTTTGGTTGTATATGGGAAATTTCCATGGAACGATGAGGTTCCACACTATTTTGCAAGACATTTTTTACAGATTTTTTCTTACACATGCACCATAATTATACTAGTCTACCATCAAAATATTATGGTACTAGTAAAGAACGTACATACAATCGCAAAGGGGCATATCATGGGAGTATTGCCGAAAGGCATCTCACAACCCTAGTACCTTGCCCAAAAGGGACATTTGCATCACTTTCGAGTTCCACCCACATCGTGGGTTGGCAAAGAGGCCAGGAATGCAATCGGGGAAAATTGGGAATCTATGTTCTATGGTGTTGATGTTGGCATGAAGTGTCAGTGAGAGGCCAATTCTTGCCACATTTGTTGATAAACAGATGCAGACTTCTGGATGCAATGTCGCTGTAATAGTTTTGGAGTATGCCAAATTTTGTCGATGTTGGAAGAAGGTCATTCGTAATGATGACTGAATCGTAGACAGAAGTGTGATCTATCGAAAATTTGTGGACGAGATTTTATGATAGTTTATTTGAATTCTAGATATATATATATCCTTGTTTCTATATAGAAATAATCAGTTCTTCTTGCCATTAATCGCACTTTGGAGATATGTTAAACGAAGCTCTAGTTGGTAGGGGTTTTGATTCAACAAGTTTGAATTTGATGGATTGAATCGGATATGTTTTTTCTAATAGTTGTTCAATCTCCACTCTTTGAATAAGAGTTCAACAACATTTATAATTTTGTATAATTGTGAACATGTTAAATCTTCGGTTTAGTTCTTAGTTCTATTGTTCACAACTCTCTATTCCATTTATTCCATCTATTCCATCTCCTCGTACTTGGGTTGGCTTGTCTCAAACTCTCATTGGGAGTTTGAAGTGGGTGGGAGTTCATAAGTATCATTTAATGTATTAAATCATTTAAATTTAATGTGTTATATAATCGCTTGAATATAATTTATTAAATTTCAAATTTGAAATGTATTATATAGGCTAATGAGAAGAGAGTACATGAGAGTGTGCTCGGAGAGAGATTGGGATTGATGAAGCAACCTGATTAGGAAAGGATGTGTCCATTCATGATGAGTCCATTCAGAATGATTCATAAATGCACGTTTGACTTTTATGCAATTTTGTTTTTTCAAATCATAGCTCTTTTAGCCTTCTCAATTATTTTGGAATTATATAGAACTCTAGATAAGTCATCATTGTCTTAAAATGGTGTACACTCAAACTTATATATAGGTTAGATCATGATGACACCTAATTTTGAACTTGAATATGTTTTGAATACTGAGAACATATTTTTAAAATGGTGTACACCAAACTTATTTAAGGTTAGAAGATCATGATGAACACCTAATTTAGAAATTGAATATGTTTGATCATTTGAGAACAGATTCTATCCCACATCAAAAAGAGAGTTTTAAATTTTCCTCGACAGGGCCCCCGCTTTCTTATCCAAGAATGCATGAGTATTATATGAGAACATCTATTCCATGCAAGAAATAGAAGATAAGTATTTTCTGAAGAATGGTATTTAAAATGAAGATTTTGAATTTTTTAGATAATAAGTAGTCTTTGAAGAATTGCTTAATATGATTTATACCCTTTTCTTTTTTGTCCAAGAATGGTGTAGTATTGTATGAGAACATCTATTCAATGGAAGAAATAGAAGATAAGTATTTTTCTGAAGAATGGTATTTAAAATGATGATTGGAATCCTTTTTAGATAATAAGTAGTCTTTGGAAGAATTGTTTAATATGGAGATGTATGCCTTCGCCCTTTAATTTGAAAGGCATCATGAAATTTGATTAGCTCTCACCTAAGAACATGAGAGAAATGTTTTTAACTGCTGAGAGGATTAGTATTTTAATGATCTACAGGTAAATATGATCAAATACCAACACCGATGAGAATTACATCTCTAAGGATTTTGGACTTTATCCGTTGCCAGAGAATTTTTGAAAGGATTTTGACTTATCCGCATGAGATAAACATTTCTTTGGAAGAATGACTTAATAGATGGAAATCTGTGAATTATTCCCATACACAGCTTTATATTTATTTTCACATATCTAACTCTAACTCTAATGCACAATTTGTTTTACCAAGAACATAAACATCACAAAATAGATGTCACCCCATTTTAATTACAATTCTCTCACCTTGTATTATTTTGCATGTTTGAATTGTAAATTCTAATTTTTGAAATCGCTTTTTTATGTGTTTCAATTTCATGTATGAAGTCATCCATTTCATGGCTTAGAGTCTAGAATTTTGGAGTTGAATGTATTTGTTCCATGTTATCATCCTAAAATGGATGGAACTATGTATTTAATCAAGCATTTATTCAGACTTTATTATAATGCTCCATCTCTTTATTATAACTCAAGCATTATTCAGACTTTTACTATAATGTCATACTTTTATTATAATGTATATCTATATAATATATAGAGCTTCCTATAATTTTTGAATTCAAAATGGAAATTTGTCTTATGTACATATTTGATTTTATTTTATTTTGCAAATTCAATCTTTATTTTATATGTATGAGACTTTTATGTGAATATTTATATGATAATATAGAGAGACAATGCTTGAAGATATGTTGATAGACTTACTCAATCTTTATTTTATATGTATGGAACCTTTTATATGCTCATTGAATATTTATGAAATGTATAACTTTTCAATGCAATGGCAAATTATTTTTCTAATTTTTCTTCTCTTTAATCTTGATGTTACACGTAGATACATAAATAAAATGTTGTATTCCCAACTAGATATTAATTGATTTTTTTCATGACTCTTATCATTTATTAGTGCTTTGTATATATATTTTTGTTAAAATGTAAGGCTTTAGTGAATACACAATGATAGAATTTGAAATGATACAAGGCTTCTCTTAAGGTGTTAATTTTCATCACTTAGTATTTATTAGTCCTCATATGTATTTGATTTTGGTTACAATAGATGATTTCTAAATCCATAGATTGTGGCTATTGACCAAGGGGTCTGGTCACCACAAGAAAAATAAATTTGATCACATGTTGACATGGTTAACTACTTGTAAGAAATCATTTGCATGTCACATTTTAATAGAAAAGATGTATTTTTAGAAATAATTATACAATAGTATGTCTATGAAGATACATTATTGTAAATACATAATACATAGAAATTTGCTGATAACAATGTAGACAAAACACACCATAAGATATAATATAACTACTATTAATATAAAGCACCAATTAAAAGACATAATATAACAACTATTAATATAAGCACCATTACAAGATATAATATGTTAATGGAGCCGATATTATAGAGGATTTTGTGGAGCTTCCACATCCTTTCCATCAATACTTTTGTGGAATAACCCCAACACAACCTTTGGGTTCTTGGCATCAAACCCATAGAAATAAGGCCTTAGTGTAGTCAGGACTTTTCAAAGACCTCCTTTCCTATAACAAACTAAAACAAAGGTCAGTTAATAAGTTCAACAACTCACATGGGAAAATATCATTTCAATGTTCTGAGGAGAATTTTCAAGGGGTGCTTAAGGCTTGTTTTATTGGAAAAAAATAAGTGCTTATCATAAATCTTGCACTAACATTGAAGTGACAAGTTCCATGACTTTGATTAAGGAATCTAAATTAAATTAAACAAATTAACAACCCAATTATAATAGATTTTAACACTTTCAAATTAAATTAAAATTAAGCATAAAAATCATTAAATATAATTATTTAAAGTGAATAAAAAAGATTTTCAATAAAATTTGTTTTAATAGAACACTAAGGGAAAAATCCTTTAACTTTTAAAATCTTATACAAAAATCACTCTCAATTTGACAATTTTTTGAAAAGTAATAAAACAACTCTATACCCTATATAAATCCATAAAACACCACATTGTAAATATTCAATTCATCCACTTAGATTTTTATTTAAACATTGCAATCTTCTACTCAACGTCTCTTCTATAGAAACTTGATTACTAAGTACAAACATTTTTTTTTATACTTAGAATCCAAAATGAATTTATGATATTTATCTCTAGTTTCTCCACATAAGAAAAGTCTTTTAATAATGCTTTGGTATTTTCAATTGCATATTTCATATTTAATGAATACTATTTATACCAAATTGTAAAAATTTTCATGAACAAATCAAATATAATTTTTTACCTAATTGTAAAATTCAGATGAATAAATCAAATATAAATTTTTAAAGGTAAAATTCTAAAGCAAGTAAACCCATAGAATAAATTTCATTAAAATATATTTTACTTTTCTTAACATGTGAGCCATTTCCAATCACAAGATGTCCAATGAGTATTTGATATCATTATGCTGCCCAAATACTATGTTTTCTTTAAAAGATTAGTCTCATCCAAATCTTATAGCGTTTCATGATATATGACTATTGTATTCATAATTTGTAAGTACTTTTACTCTTATTCAAATATAGTGCATCATAAGTGGTTCCTTTGTTATTATATTAATTTTGCTTAAATACCAAGAACATAATTTTAACATTAATTAAGATGCAAATTCATTAAGTTGTCTCACTCTTACATAGTATTTTTTTATAAATATCATAAAATGAAAATATGTTTGAAGATAGTCAAAACAAGCTATCAAAATCTAGAATGTACTTTAAATGAAAAATTACAATTAAGGAATGTACATGTGCCAAGCTTGTTTAAAACCATGTAATGGTATTCCATCTTCAATTATTCGTTCATGAACGACTTTTGACATTTTCCATTTTAACTTTTTTTTTTATTGAACTTCTATTAACTTTATGCACGCATTACACTAAATGACTATATTGACAACTTGTGACATCCTGACTCCATAGTCTTGAGTGAACATGAGTATCTGTTTTATGGGTTTCTTGAAAAATATCCTTTCAATACAATGGATCCTCTTCATATATAAATCATATCATCAAAATCTTTTAATAGCCTCATCTTTTGGGACGTGCATCACATCAAATAATATTTCACTTTTTCAAATAACTTATAGATAAATACTTGTACATGATAATCTAACACGAAATAATTGGATATATTGTACAACAATTAATTGTATAGATTATCACACAAGTATGTATCTATAGTTATTTGAGTAAATTTAAACATAATTTAATTTTACAATCTCTAACAAGATCATAAACTCAACGGACACTATAGTTTCATTTGATCTTCTATCTCCTAATCTTGCAAGTGGCATTTTCCCTTTTACATTAAGTTCAACATGTCTCCAAGATTTAACATATCCCGCATTTTCATTCTCGCAAATATCCGTGGATTCTGAGTCATCTATGCAACCAACAAAAACAAGAGCTAGCTCTGCCTATCAAATGCAAACCCATTTTGAAAAACTTTTAATCAATGTATTTTTTCTTTATAGTTCTGTATTGTACTCAAGGCCATATGATTGATCTATTTACATCTTCTATTCCAACATGCCAAAAATACCTGCTCAAGACAAGAACTTGTTAATTTGAAATCTCCTCAAGAAAAATGATTGAAGATTGAATATAAATTTGAACACATTCCAATTTATATATATCCTCTCAGGCATACATGTAACATTTATATACACACCGCTATATTATCCTTTATCGGATTATATTCATGGCTTAGTTCCATGTTGCACCATTCAACAACTTGTTCAATGGATTCAAATCGATCTGCATGAGGGTTCAACTGATACCTTCGGCGTTTGTTTTATACATGCCCCTAATCACCGTGTTTCCTTTCCATGATTCGGGCCAAAAATTCCAACAATGTGTAATCTTAATTTTTTATGAAGATTCATAACCAATAGAATGATCGTGCAAATTTGAACTAACCCGCACACCCATCTAATTGATATCTAATGTCAATCGAATATGATTTCGTGTTTTTTCACGAATCATAAAAATTTATCAAAACAATGTTGTACATAATGTGTTTGTGTTCGACCATCACTTATATAAAAGGGATATTCTTAATAACATGTCGATTGTCGCTGGTGTTTTCTATGTTTGGAAGATTTTGTTGAGCATGTCTATATAGAACGTGGGAAAACATAGTGACTTGATCAGATGATAATATTCACTCTGTATTAATTTTTGTGCACACGTGTATTTCTCTGCAAAATGAACTACAAACAAAATTGTCCCCTGTGGAAACACTTCCATGTGATTTTTTTGAATTATAGATCTTGCCATCAAGCTCTCTATGCTAATGCTTGGTGTATTTATAGATTTCTTCCTCAAACTTCTTCAAAAACTCTATCAAACGATTTTATCTACCTTCAACTGCTCTTTGAAATAATTTGAAGAATGTGGAGTCGCATGTTCAAATATTCATATCTTTTACAATTGACTCTTTATATTAGAAAATGATTGATCATTCGTGACTACGATACTTTGAATGAACAAACTTGATTTCCACAATTCATCACATTTTCCACCAACCATTTTTTTTTGTAAAATAAATCATCATCATCTCTTTCACATAGAATTTCAGATATAAAACATGAACTATGGAAGGAGGAGGTGACCAATTTCATAAAGTTTTACCAAAATCCAAAAGGTGTCGTAATACAACTCAAAATCCACACAGATAACTATTAACAAATACGCGTCACTGACAAAGGATGGGTCTAATTAAAACCATGGTTTTGTTGCACAAATGTATTGATAGAAATTTTTAACTTCTTTGTGCTCTTTCTTTGAATTTATTAAAAAACTCTATTTGTGTCATTGGAAATATATGTTTTGGATGTTCTTCACATTGATTTCATGCTATTCTTCGACGCGACACATCCCTTGTAAAGTGTGGTGAAACATGTGATTCTTCCAACCAACAATTACGGGCCAATTCTCTAACATTTTCTCAAGTCTATATTTGTAGGGTTGTCTAGAATCATTGTCCAACAAGCCAACTATCATTTTCATCTATTTTGGAAATGGAATTTTCTATGTTTGTGTAATTTTTTCTTGATGTTCTAAAGTTTTGCCATGTGTAGTGTCAATCGATCTTTTATATTGCTCCCTAAAACAATTGTTGCTTGTAACGTTTTACATGCAACAAGATATCTTCTTTTCGAGATTTTACAAAATCTTTTTTAATACACTAGTTATATTGTTAACGATATCTCCTGCTGCACCTTTGTATCCTTTGTCACTTTTTGAATACCCAATAATGATGTTGTTTTAACTTTTCTTGACTTCAACAGAGAAAGTAAAAGTTGAGCCCTGCGGTCACATCACTGATTCATTTTGGAAATAAGTATTATATATATTCTTAGTTCGAGATCTTATATAATTCTTAGCTTTTTCTTTCCAAATTCTTATGTGCGATCAACATTTTCTAATATTTCATCATCAATGCTGATAGATTCTCCGCATATTTCAATTTAAAGTTTATATTAAAAAACATAACTAACACAAATTCACCAAATTATATATATACTTGAGTGTTTTATCTTATATTAATCTAAATTTATGTACACATACCTATAGGTGATTCATCTTCTGATTCAATTTCGTTTCAACGCCTTCTTCTACATTATGAGACAAATCTATTTCAAGTTTTTGTGAAAACATCAAACGGTAATAAATTAGAATCAATTACAATATTTTAATTTGAATTCTATAATTTGGAATTTTGTACTTTTTTAATATAGTCTCAATGTGTGTCGTGTGCTTGATCATCATATCTATATGCATACCTGGTTGAACTTCTTCTTGTTGAAAATCTCATTAACATTATCATCGCTTATTTCTTCAATATTTTAAATGCTCTTGTTTCTCCGATAAAACTCTTTCCTTTTCTCGATTTTGCGAGTATCATCTTGAGTGCGAACATATTTTTCTTGCTAAATTTTTGTTTCCATGATTTTTATAGTTATCCGTAAAAGATATGTTAAGCAAAGAATTCACCTGAATAAATACTCAACATTTATCTTTCTTCAACCCATAAATTGTTATTCCAATAAAAACTTGAACAAATATCATTTACCTTATTCAACAAAACCAAAAAGATTATTCGAACTTTGTTTAAGTGTTTAAAAAAAACCACCATGTATCGAGATCGATCCTCCATTAAGCTATGGAACAGAGGGAATAAAGAAAAAAGAAAGAATATAGCTTACAATCGTTAATAGAAATGCTTTGAAATCCTTACCCTCAGAGCTCATATCTTTTGGTTCATTTGATGGATTGTGTTAAATTTGTTTGGTTGCAACCCTATTTATACCATTTAAGTACTTAAATAACGTGATAATGACGTGTCGTTTACATTATTCTTTTCCGAATTTATCGACTAGTCCCACAATCTTTTCAATCGAAAAGAATTGTTAGTTTTTCTGACGAAGATCAGAAACCGCTTAGTTTGATCATGACTATAGATTTTAGCCTTTCGACTTAACAATTAAGTTTTGATGAAACAATGCAATTGGTAAATCAAAACTAAAACCAGAGAAATGCCCTAAGCATAACTAAACATTAGAGGTTGTGGACCCCTACAAACATTGAGAATTTATTTGCAAAATGATAAATTAACATTTCCAAAATTGGACTCCATTTTCAATTCACAGAGAATTTGTTTTCATTTTCTTTATTTTATCTAATTTTATTTAATTTTTAAAACTCACCATAATATTTTATAGATATTTTCGATTCTGAAATGAAATATCGTATCTCAAAAATATATGAAAATTTGAAAAAACATATATTCATAATCCTAAACTGCTCTTTTTCAAAAAGGGTATATTTAAATTCAGTTTTAAGTAAAATTAAGATAGATACAAGGAGTAGAAAAACATGTATTTAAACTCAAGTAATGTTTTAGCTTGGTCAACTTCAAAAAATTTAGAAATTATATCTCATCCGCTAAATTCAAAATAATAGTCATAATAAAATAGAGTCTCAGTTGTTGCAGATATTTTGTTTCTTCAAAACATAAGTTTAATAATATATACATTATAGAAATAAGTACTCATTATCATTCATTTCTATGTTTAAGAAACATATTGTTAAACAATTGTCAAATTGGAATATCAAATCTTCCAGATAAAAAAAATTGAAAAAATAGTCATTGAAAAGCCAATACACCTTTTCTCACAAGTTTTGTTTTTATAGAAGTGACTCCTAAATAAAAAAATACTTTTTATATGTCGGAAGTTGAATAACTTCTGAAAATATAGTGTTTTTTCTCATAAAACAAGAAAAAAATAGACACCCATCTTCATGATTTCCTCTTAACAATTCCCTTGTGTGAGGTTATTTGTTGTTTTTTTGATAACCATATAGCATAATCTCCTTCTTGGTTATTGGACAAAATACAAGTTCCCATGTGAAGGAAATTCAAATGTATTCACATCAATATAATATGTGTCATTATTTTAGATATTCAAATGTATTCATACTTGGACACTTCAAAAATTAAAAAAAAAAAAATATTTCATCAATAGGAAAAAAAAATTATTTAAACAAATTAAAAGAGAAAACCAAAACCTTGGAAGTTGTCAAACTTTATAAAATGTTAAATCAAACAACTAATTTATAAAAATTATACACTTTTATTATAACTAACTTATAAAAATTTATATAATTTTTATTATAACATGATAACCTTTTTACTTTTGTATATTAAATAATATTATTAATTAAAATATTATATTTTATAAAAAATTTAACTTATATTTTATATTAAATAATATTATTAATATTATATATATATATATATATATATATATATATATATATATATATAAATGTTGATATCAATGTCTAAAAGTAAGATAAAGAGCAATTTATTTCTTTTATGATGTGATGTATGATGTAAATGTATTCTTCTTTTATTAATACCTTTTATATTTTTGAATGGTATTTACTTTGTATAAATAATTTTTTATTTTTAATATAAAGTTTGGGGAGAATTTTGGATTATAATAACATATTTATTAAGAATCGCGTGAATGATTATCTGAAAATTTAGCTAAGTAAGATGAAAATAATTGTTCATTTTAACTACTTAAACTAAATACTATTCATATTTATTATTTGTTTATACACTTAAACTAAATCTAATTTACATTCATATTTATTATTTTATTTGTTTATATTTATATAATGTATATAAATTTTTTTATTTTTAATATTATATATTGTAAATTTTTATTTTATTTATATTATTATGATATTTATAATAATTATAGATTTTACTATTATAATGTATTTTAATTGATCATATTTATTAATATTTTTGTTGTGATTGTATTTTCAGTTTTTTAATTGATTATATCTTTTAATATATTTGTTGTGATTGTATTTTAAGTTTTTTAATTGATTATATATATTAATGTATTTGTTGTGAATGTTTTTCTTTATTATGTTTGTTGTTTAAAAAAAATTTAAACTATTTGTCCTACCACAAATACAATACTAAATCGTAAAATTTAGCAAATAAATTTTTTAAATTTATGATATTTTTTTAATTATGCCTTTCATGTGAGTTCCATTCAACTTCCACGTATTCATGAATTCTATTATCTAAATTAGTGCATCGGTCGTTGTCGTCCTTCACGCGAAATCCACTTCTAATGCGCCCCATGGGATGGCAGACGCATGTAAGGGGCACATTGTTCTGTAAGAGTCAAACAGATAATATCGTCTAGAATTTTAAATGATATCTTTAACGCACGTTCCAAACGGTACGATAATATTATGATTAGTTGTTCTATGTAAACGATATGCTTTATTTGTGTATTTATTGGT
>SNQJ01S0227895.1:0-14483 GCA_010110895.2 Picea sitchensis | reverse complement strand
CAAAATATATGTTGTATTATAAAATCATTTTGTGTCACTTGAAGTAATCACCAATAAGAAATGGGAGCTAAAATAACTCATTAGTGGTTCATAAGGGAGTAGGCTTTCACTCTTTCTAGATGATTTTAGGTCTTGGGTCATTAACCTATTTCCCTATGTATGAAGAAAAAAAACTCATAACCGATAGAAAATAGTTTAAGGGATACTCCAAAACTAATAATTTTAATAAAAAATGTGATCTTGCTCAATTTAAATAACTTTTTAAATCAACTTTTAGGATTTTTGGCTCATCAGATATCAAATCTTAGTGAGAATTGTGGTTGATCAGATCATTGTCATTTTCTAGATCCACACTCTTACTTCCTTTGATTGTTATAATAAACCATCTTTTATATAAATTTGCTTAGCCTTGCTTAAAATGGTGTTGCAGGATTGGCTCCCTTAGCTCTCGTTAATTCTCAAGATGACTGTTAACATTTGTGGCCATTTTTTGTCCTGCATATCTAAATTAATTTCTCTCTTTCCAATGGTTGGTTGTAAGCCACATTGTTGGAATTGTGACAACAATTAGTTATGGTTATAATAAAAATTTACATATTGTAAATGTTTGGTAGTTCGTATAACGGAGACAGTTCATAAACCAATGTAACAAAAGCAAGTTATTGAACTGATGTAACGATCAAACCTATGTTGTATTTATCCATGAAGATCGGAGAGGAATTTTGTAATGTTATAAGAATATCTTGAATAATAAGACATACTGCTACCTTGCCCCGTGGAGGTTTCCTTGACACACCGTTAGGGTTTTACCATGTAAATCTCGTGCGTTAGTCTATCTGATTGTTTTATCTATGTTTCCATATTTATTGCATTTAATTAATGTTTCCGGCTCTGAAAACCAACAAGTGGTATCCGAGTGAATGTTATGGAGGTTATTGAAAAGTTTGTCAGAGTTCCAATTTGCTGGTCGAAGAAGCCGTGGAGGAAATCGGAAGGCCGAGAGTGCTCGTCTTTCCCAGGTGCAGAAGAGAGAGAAATCCAGTCAGGAGTTCACCCCCACACATATAAGAGAGAGAAAATGAGTCAAGAGTTCACCGTGAAGTTCGTGCAAGGGTTCAGGCTTGGAGGAAAAGGTAGGTGTGATTTCTGTCAGCACGGGGAAAGATGTAACACCCCGATTTTAACGCTTATGAACTATAATGTATTATGTAATTGTGACTTAGGCTGATGAGCCGGTAAAGTTGAAAAGGGGCTAGAGTGCCTAGGAAATGTAATACATTTATATACATTAATAAAAAAATACATTGCTGGTTGCAAGACGGACAAGGAAAAATGAGATATGGGGCTATGATTCCACAAGAGAGGGGGCTTAAGGGGCTAAGTATTTTTATTATATTTTATTTACCCATAATTTATTTTATGGAGAAAAGGGGTTACATGAGCTTCTTAGGAGGAAGGCCATGTGGTTCCTGTTTTCATGTAATTATATACACCCAGCCCATGGGTTGTTTGGGGGTTTGTCTTGGTTAATCATTTCATTTTAGAATTCCTCATTTCACTCTTGCTAAATTCATGTGATTTGGAGNGATGGATGTAATATATTGCTGATCATTCTAGGATGGAATGGATGCCTGTGTGCATGAGATTGATGGTTGTTCAGAAAGAACTATACAAAGCTGAGAATCCTTGGAGTTTCCAGCAGGGAGATTTCCTGATCAGTAGCACTGGAGCCCTGGAGAGAAATGAAACATCTCGAGGGACTGCATGGAAGATAAAGGTGTTCATTTGTTTGGGTTGTGTAGGCTGAGGGGGAAAAATATCTTGAAATTCGGATTTGCTGTGTGGTTGGGAAACCTGAAATCTAGTTAGCCAACTATTGTGTGCTTTAGATTTGTCCTAGGACCCATCCTTGTGGATTCATAACTTTGGCTCAGGGGTGACCTGATATTGAGAGTAAAAGAACAATAGTGTCTATGTTTGGGAGGAATGTCCTTGGTCTGCAACCAATTGGTGAATGTTTACTTGTAAAGATAAGTTCTCTCTATACAATGTATTTTTTGCTGTGTATTTAATTATCTCTGAGATGTATTTTTGTGTGCCTGTCTGCTGGTTATTTGTTGTGAATGGAACATTGTTTATTTCTTTCATGTTGTAACATGGATCTTGATTAATGCATGCGATTCTTTCATGCTTATTTTTCTAATTAATTATTATTAGAGTTCGAAATCCATTTTGAAGCGTGTTTTGAAGTAGCATGGCCATCCTGTGGGTGGTTTGGTATGTTACGGATTGGTATCAAATCTTCTAGTTGAAACACCAGACTAGTATGGGCCAGAATGAGTTCAAATTTGAGAAATTCGCTGTCACAGATTTCAAACTTTGTGAATTTGGGGAAAAAATATATTAGAGAGAAATATCCCCAAATTCATGGGAAAATTCGAGTTGAAATAATTCAGGATTGTTTGAGAAGTTTAATGGGTTCGATCTGCAGAGTTGCAGAGGCAAGTTCGTCTTGGAAGGTTGAAAGTTCCTATTTTTTTAATGGCCACTATAGTGTGAGGTGCAGAGAAATCCAATATAAACCTAAAGCTCATGAGAGGTAGTGTATTAGGTTGCACAAGTTCAGAGCACATAGCGTTAATACCTTTGGAAAGGTAGAAGGAAATCTCAAGAGAGATAATGTTGCAGGAATCACACAGAAGCTAGAGTGTTGTGCAGACAAAGATCCTTGTAAAGGATCGTGGAATCATGACCGTTCCCTTTTGAATTTCAGGAGAAATCACAATCGTTGAATCAAGGAAGCTCTAGATTGTTAGGTCAAGAGTCAAGTAAACAAGACCCTTCAAATCAAGTTGGCCGATCATCAATCGTTGATTGAATCCAATGGGAGATAGAAAACTCCAAATATTTTCCACTTCGGTGATTATGGGAGGCAAGGCAGAAGCATGAAATGTCGAAGGCCAAAGTCACGAAATCCCATTGACCGTCTGATATGTTAGTAACTTCAGGTGAAATATTCGTCATTGATTGTGGTCATCTGGCGTTGACCCTTCATATGAAAAGAAGTTTGAGTCCTAGAAATCTCGAAGGCTGAAGTCACGAAATCCTGCCAGCCGTTAGATCGAGGGAAGAACTTCAAGAGTAATTCTAGTCATCGGATCTAACATTAGTGGAAGGATAAAGTAAGCATATGTGTTAACTGATAGTAAGTAGTTATCATTGCTTTATGACCACTTTGGCAGGTATAACTCCATGGGAAATTGAACTACTAGTGAGTCGTAGTATCCCGAAGTCCCGTAGTGCCGAAGCCCCAAAATATCACCAATCGTTAGATCGAAGGAAGAATTCAAGAGAAATGCTAGCCTTTGGATCATAAGTAAAAGGATAGAGAAGTTTCAGGACTCGAGAAATTCTCTACTTCACCGACTACTAGAGACTAAGAAAATCCACGAAGTTCTTAAGCCACGAAGTGCAAAGCCGTATCCACGAGATTATGCAGGCCATCATATCTAGAGTGGATGAACATGGAAAATATATTTGGTGGATGATGTGTCTTATGCGACGTGGTAGGGGTTCCTTATGCGGATACATGTCACATAAATTCAAGGCCTTTTGTACCCCAACATGTACATTTCGGAGTGACGTGTGGTGCACATACTATGGGTCCACATCACCATAGCTGACATCAGCATGCCATGTCATCTCCGGGGTTACAGCCTCCGAGAATGTCCAACATCACTATTAGCGAAAGTGTTGAAGGAAAAAGTAAAAAAATCACGCAAACCATCAATCGAAGATCCCTTCGAGACTTTTCTCAACCGTTGGATCAAGAATCTGGTAGGATCCTTCCTGGCTGTTCTCTCAAGAAGTGGGAGGATAGAGTAAGAGGAAATGTTAACTGGAAACCACTGGTCACCTACACTTGTTATAGCAAGATTTGACTCACCCTATGAAAACATACGCAGAAGGCTTTTTTCCATTTTCCTACGCAGACTTGAAGTCCCTTTTTGCAAATCCCAGAGCTAAAAACATTATTTTTCCACATATACACACCCTACCTATTGTACAACATGTATATATGCAGGTTGAACCAATAGAACCCACGTACATCTGGTTTTGTGCACACAATTAAAAAATGGTGTCGAGTTTCCAGGTCACGTGATGAAATCCATGATCCTTTCCCTTCCATATACTGGAAATGTTCAGACTCGACCCTTTAATTCCACTTGAAGGCTATAAATGAGCCAAATTCGAGCTATGGAAAAGAATAGAAGAATTCAACTTTGAGAGCAAAGTTACTCTGGAGAAATTATTCACTTCATATTGAGTCTACATCCCTTTGTCCTTTTAAGTTTGAACACATTGTTCAACCCCCAAGTTCTTCCCTACTTGATTGAGAACCTAATTGTCTGTCTTATATGAGATTGCCTTTGGTGGAGGATTGAAGTGGTGGAGGCCCAACTATAAGGGACTTAGTTTCTCGGTTCTGAATCGTGTCGACACAGAAGTTTGTAATTCATTCACTTCTGTTGATTACATTTTAATAGAAATACTCTTTTCTTGTCCAATTAATATCTTGGAAATATTTGAATTGTTAATCCAAGGGCATATTTGTTATGAATGTTGATTGATTATGCTATTGAATGTGCTAACATTATATATTATCACCATATGATTTCGTTTCTTGGTTGTTGAGGACAAGTTGCAGGTGTATTTCTTTGAGTCAAGTGCTCAACGATGGACTTCATCGAACGTCTGGATGAGGTAGGCCTTTTATCTTGTCTTGCTAGCATATTTGTTTATATAACGTACCTGAGATCAGAGTTGATTCCTGCAGTCTTTTCTGTCTGTTTAGGTGCACCCCTAGCCATGGAGAGATTTTCCTCGTAACAAAATTGATGACCATACTGGGGATATATTTTTCTTTTTGGGGTTTGGATTGTTTTTCTCCTTGTATTTCTCTTTTTTATATTGAGTTTCTTGTCATCTGACTGCTTGACAACCTCTGTTCATTTTGAGTCTGAGTTTGTTAGCCTTATCCTTATCCTTTATTTGTTTTAACACATATACGTGGGTTTTTACTTGACAATCATGTACATACGCATGTTGTCCTTCTACAAGAGGCGTATATACATGCTTTTCCCCAGTCGTGTACATCACCCTTTGTTGCTTGGTTGTTGGGTTTGATGATTGCTAGGTAAGTTTTGATGGTTGTTGAGTCTTCTTGGGTCTCTGTTATGACTGTTAAATGTCTGTGGAATGATAGGAAACCTTTATTTGGTTGAATTTTTGGGCGGGGTATTTCTCATCATGATTTTAATTTGATTTTCCTTGCATCTTGGGTTGGGTGTTGGCACAGGGGCAAACCCAGGTTTCAACGCTACAACAACGCATGAACAAAACCCTAACTACCGGCCCTTTCGAAAACACATACGAAGTAGATAAAGTCTCACCCGAGGTAGAGGAAGGGGTGGTTTGATCCAAATGGATATCGGTGGGCAGTCACCTTTTCCAATTGGCTCAAAACAGGTTTTTGACAATTTTGGCAATTTACTATTTTTAGCAGTTTTACCTTCCGGGGCCATTTTGAGGGCCTAATTGAAGGTTTTTCGGTATCTATATCCTCAATGATAGACAAAGGAATAATTGAGTGCCTACAATTAATCTCCTCAATGATACCTTTCCAATGGGCTATCACACGCCTAAAATAGAGATCGTATGCAAAAGTTACGACCCCTAGGGTTAGGTTTTTGGATGCCTAGGGTTTTTGGCATTCTTGCTTATTGTAAAAATGCCTTCAGAGCCTCATTGTAACCTTCTTCTTGTGAATGCGCGTTGCCATCACATCTCTTCTCAGAGATAAGCCGCCACCATTCCAGCAAGCTTTTTTCCGCTGCATTTTACAGTTTCAACTTATTTCATTATTGAATAGAAATCCAGTTTTACTGTATCTCTGTTATTTTGTGTTAAGAACCTGTTAATAATCTGTATTCATTTCATTATGGTCATAAAATCTCGATCAGTGGTATCAGAGCAGTCTTCTCCTTGTCGTCTTAATGCATGTCCCCAACGAGGTCGGAGTACAAAGAGTTGGGTCTCGAGTTTGTTTCTCTTGAAGACAGAAGCTCTTGCACGCCCAAGCGACCTCCCATAGAAGGAGAAAAGAAAGATGATGGGACAGGATATCCTTTCAAACTGTTGATTGAGGAATCCCTCACGCAACAGAGGAATGAGCTGATGGATAGTTTCGTGCAAATCCTTCAGCGACTATCAACAGGCGACACATCTTCTTCGAATGGAGGCGCTGCCCCCTTCAAGGTACAAATAAACTTTGATATTCCTATATTTGAAGGTCAGATAGATGCATATGCTGTAGACAAGTTATTGAATCTACTATAAGGGTATTTTTCTGTTCATAAATTTTCGAATAGAGAAAATATTACTTTTGCAATCCTCAAAACCATTCCCCATGTCAAATATTGGTGGGAAATGTTCTGTGAGGAAAAGGAAACAGAGGAAACCTCATTATTTTCAGTCACGGCCACCTGGGAATCCTTCAGGGATTCTATTAAGGAACAATACTACCCTGTTGGAAGTTATGATGACCTATATACCAAATGGACCACACTGCGGTAAGAAAGAGATGAAGTAGTGCCAAATTTCACAAATATCTTCCATACCTTGCACACCAAGTTGGGTATCAAAGATTTAGAGCGAAATCTGGTGCTCAAATATCACGATGCTCTGCATATATACATCCAGACCGAAATGGAATTTCTAGACATCTCATCCTTGGGTGCGACCTACAGATATGCCGTCAAAATCGAGCAGAAGCTCAAACAAAAGATGCGGCAATTTGGGACTGGGAACCCCTCGCAACAAAATCCAGGAAAGGGTAGCCCCAACCCATTGAACAAAGGACAAAGAAAATATGGACAATATTAGGACAAATAGTACAAGCCACAAGCAAAGAAGGACACCAAAAAGACAAAGAAGGATACCGGGAAGTGGTGCGACTTCCATAAGAGCCCTTGGCATAACACTGTTGACTGCCTCTCAAAGTAGTCGCTGGTGGTTGAAGTGAAAGCCTCTGAATCAGATGCGGATTCTGACTTGGATATAGAACCAGAAAGGGGAAGACGGATCATTGACACAGAACCTAGTGCCACCGTTGCTACCACCAAGCTCCATCTTGATGAACCAGACGAGCCAGAAGAAGGAGAGTGCCTCTTCCATTCACAGATGTGGGTAAAAGGCACCCCATTGCACTTCATCGTTGATAGTGGTAGCCAGAAGAACCTCATCTTAGCAGAGGTCGTCAAGTGGCTGGCCCTGCCAACAATGTTGCACCCACAACCCTACACCATTGGATGGCTCCACCAAGGAAGCGATCTCCGTGTTAGCCAACAGTGCCGACTGTCATATGACATGAAGCCCTTCAAAAACGAGGTATTGTGTGATGTTTCTCCTCTCGAAGTTTGTGATGTTCTTTTGGGCCAACCTTATTTATGGAAATGTCATGCTATATATGAGTCTAGGCCTCATAGTGTTATTATTACTTTGGAAAGGAAATTGTATAGGATACCCGAGGCAGTCCCACCTAGTGCTATTTCCTTGATCTATGCTAAGCAATGCAGGAAGGTCATCTCTTAGATGGGGTAGTTTGTCTTCTTCATGATTTTCTCTCAGAATAAGTGAAAGATCACAAGCACATCTAGGGTCTCTACAACCGACCTCTCCACACAGCAGAAGAAAGTAGATAAGGCTGTGGAAGAATACTTAGATATCTTCTCCTCACCTACAGGGGTACCTCTACACTACCAGGTCAAGCACCCCATAGATCTAACCCCCGGTGCACTGCTGCCCAATGGGAAAGTCTATTGTCACTCTTTGTTAGAGAATGAGGAGATCAAGTGACAGATCCAAGAACTATTCCACAAGGGGAACATCCACCCCAGCTCATCACCTTGCGGGAGCCAAATCATGCTAGTACAAAAGAAAGATGGAACCTGGCGACTATGTATTGATTACTGGGCTCTGAATAAAATCACTGTCAGAAACCAGTACCCGATTCCCCGAATCGATGACCTCCTTGATCAACTCATGGGGGAAAAATACTTCAGTAAGATTGATCTAAAGTCTGGCTACCACGAGGTCCCAATAGAATAGATAGATGTATGGAAGACTGCCTTCAAGTCAAAGGAATGACTTTTTGAATAGTTGGTCATGCCCTTTGGTTTGAAAAATGCTCCAACCACTTTCATGAGGATGATGGACGATATCCTGCAGCCATTCACCAATACTTTTGTAGTGGTGTATTTGGATGACATTCTAATTTACAACAAGACTTGGGGTGAACACTTGCAACATATTCAACATGTTTTGCACACCCTGCGACAACACAAGATATACGCCAACCTGGAAAAATGCTCATTTGGCATGGACAGGGTCCATTACCTGGGCTGCATCATTGATCAACATGGCATACATGTGGATACAGCCAAGATCCAAGTCATCCGTGACTAGCTAGCCCCAATAATACTCACTGAGCTTCAGAGATTCTTGGGACTTGCTAATTTCTACCACAGGTTCGTGTTGGGTTTATCCCATATTGCATGGGCCCTAAGCCAAATAAATAGGGGTGATGGTAAGGAAAAATTTGCGTGGGGCTGGTCCCAACAACAAGCATTCGATGATTTGAAGCAGTGCTTCTGCTCAGCCCCAGTACTTTCAGTACTAGACATGCAACATCCCTTTGAGATCGAGAAATATGCTTCAAACTATGCTATGGGCATCGTTCTAACTCAGCACGGCCACCCCATGGCATATCATAGTGAGACACTGTCAGATACTATCCGTAAGTACCCTACTTACCACAAAGAAATGTACTCAATTGTGCAAGCATACCGCCAGTGAAGAGATTACATTCTTGGGAAGGAGACAGTCATCCACATTGATCATAAGCCACTGCAGTTCATGCAGACACAGGGAAAATTGTATAATGACCTCCATCAAAAGTGGTCCACATACTTGCACCAATTCCACCTCAACATCAAGTATAAAATAGGAAGCACCAATCGCGTCGTTGATTGCCGCTATAGACCACTAGTCGCGACACTCACCACGGTGCTAGAACTTTGTGTCCATGAGACATATGGATGGACCCAACTCTATGAGACAGACCCTGACTTCACCACAACCTATGAAATGTTGAGTGAAAATGTAGTTGTCGATAGTTTCCATATTCAGGATGGGTTGTTGTGTCATCTGGGCCATAGAAAATGCAGTTGTTGATAATTTCCATCTTCAGGATGGGTTGTTGTGTCGTCTAGGACATATCTATGTTCCATCAAGTGAGTGAGTGAAGATGATCTAGGAATCCCACTATAGTCAAGTGGCAGGACACTTCGGCTTCGAAAATAAAGTGGTGATGCTACATAAACATTTCTACTGGCCGAAACTTCGACAGGAGGTCAGCAAGTATATCAGGTCTTGCACTGCCTGCACTATTGGTAAACTGACCGCTAAGAAACAGGGCCTATACACCCCTGTTCCTACTCCTGGAAGGCCATGGGAATCCATTTGAATGGACTACATGTCGGGCCTCCCATCCACCAAGCGGGGAAATGAGTGTGTTTTTGTGGTTGTTGGTCGCTTTTCTAAGATGGAGATTATGGTTGCCTACAAGAAGAGCATCACAATAGAGGCCACTACCAAGCTCTTCTTTGAATGAGACTGGGTACATTTTGGAATCCCAAAAACCATTGTCTCATATTGGGATATTCAATTTCTCAGCACATTTTGGTCGAGCCTCTAGTCACTACTGGACACCAAGCTCACAAAATCCATGGCCTTCCACCCCCAGAGAGATGACCAAACAAGCGACTACCAACAGGCGATGCATCTTGTTCGAACGGAGGCGCCGCCCCCTTCAAGGTACAAATAAACTTTGATATTCCTATATTTGAAGGTTAGATAGACGCATATGCTGTAGACAAGTGGTTGAATCTACTAGAAGGGTATTTTTCTATTCATAAATTTTTGAATAGAGAAAAGATTACTTTTTCACTCCTCAAATCCGTTCCTCATGTCAAAGATTGGTGGGAAACTTTCTGTGAGCAAAAATAAATAGAGGAAACCTCATTAGTTTCAGTCATGACCACCTAGGAATCCTTCAGGGATGCTATTAAGGAACAATACTACCCTGTTGGAAGTTATGATGACCTGTATACCAAATGGACCACACTACGGCAAGAAAGAGACCAAGCAGTGCCATATTTCACAAATATCTTCCATACCTTGTGCACCAAGTTGGGTATCAAAGATTCAGAGTGACATATGGTGCTCAAGTATCACGGTGCTCTGCATAGATACATCTAGACCGAAATAGAATTTCTAGACATCTCATCCTTGGGCGTGACCTACCGATATGTCGTCAAAATAGAGAAGATCAAACAAAAGACACAACAATTTGGGCCTGGGAACCCCTCACAACAAAAGCCAGGAAAGGGTGGCCCCAACCCACCAAACAAAGGAAAGAGAAAATATGGATAGTATCAGGACAACCAGTACAAGCCGCAAGAAAAGAAGGACACCAGAAAGACAAAGAAAGATACCGAGAAATGGTGTGACTTCCATAAGAGCCCTTGGAATAACACTGCTGACTATAGCTCAAAGCAGTCGCTGGTGGCCGAAGTGAAATCCTTTGAATCAGATGTGGATTATGACTTCGAGATAGAACTAGAAAGGGGAATATGGAGCATTGACGTGGAACCCAGTGCCACCGTTTTTACCACCAATCTCCATCCTGGTGAACCTGATGAGCTAGAAGAAGGAGAGCGCCTCTTCCATTCATAGATGTGGGTAAAAGACACCTCGCTGCACTTCATTGTTGATAGCGGTAGACAGAAGAACCTCATCTCAACAGAGGTCATCAAGCGGCTGGCCTTGCCAACAACGCTGCACCCACAACCCTACACCATTGGATGGCTCTGGCAAGGAAGCAATCTCCACATCAGGCAACAATGATGACTGTCGTACGACATCAAGCCCTTCCAAGACGAGGTATTGTGTGATGTTTCTTCTCTCGAAGTTTGTGATGTTCTTTTGGGCCAACCTTATTTATGGAAACATCATGCTGTATATGATTCTAGGCCTCGTAGTGTTATTATTCCTTTGAACAGGAAATTGTACAGGATACCCGAGGTAGTCCCACCTAGTGCTATTTCTTTGATCTCTGCTAAGCAACGTAGGAAGGTCATCTCTGAGATGGGGAATTTTGTCTTCTTCGTGATTCACTCTCAGAATAAGAAAAAGATCCTCACCAAATCAAGGGTCTCTGCGACCGACCTCTCCCGACAGTAGAAGCAAGTAGATAAGGCCGTGGAAGAATACTCAGATATCGTATCCTCACCTACAGGGGTACCTCTGCACTGCCAAGTCAAGCACCCCCTCGATCTGACCCCCGATGTACCACTACCCAATGGGCCAGTCTATCGTCGCTCTTTGTTAGAGAATGAGGAGATCAAGCGACAGATCCAAAAAATTCTCCACAAGGGGCACATCCACCCCATCTCATCACCTTGCCAGAGCCCAATCATGTTGGTACAGATGAAATATGGAACCTAGCGACTCTGTATTGATTATCGGGCTCTGAATAAAATCACTGTCAGAAACCGGTACCCGATTCCTCGAATTGATGACCTCCTTGATCAACTCACGGGGGATAAATACTTCAGTAAGATTTATATGAAGTCTGGCTACCACCAGGTCCCGATAGAACAGAGAGATGTATGGAAGACCGCCTTCAATTCAAAGGAAGGAATTTTTGAAGGGTTGGTCATGCCCTTTGGTTTGACAAATGCTTCAGCCACTTTCATGAGGATGATGGACGATATCCTACGACCATTCACCAATACATTTGTAGTGGTGTATCTGGATGACATTCTAATTTACAACAAGACTTGAGGCGAACACTTGTAACATATTCAACAGGTTCTGCACACCCCGTGGCAACACAAGCTATATACCAACCTGGAAAAATGATCCTTCGGCATGGACAAGGTCCATTACTTGGGCTATATCATTGATCAACATGGCATACATGTGGATCCAGCCAAGATCCAAGTCATCCGTGAATGGATGATCCGAAATCGGATCCAGAAGCCTGATAGGGCTTGAAAAATGCTCAAAAATGAAAGTGCCCGGAATGCAATGAAACCTGTACCATTGTGTCCGTCTTGTCTTCCTGATTCCGATGGTATATTTACTTCATCAAACAGGCTCCGTATGGAGAAGATATCGCGTTCTGTCCGATAAGTCAAACATGCAAAAACATTTGATGACTGTATAGTCTGTATAGTCCACGTGTCATGCTAACTGTGCAGACCGTACGGTCCATACAGCTGATGTGGCATCTTCAACATATGACACATGGCATGCTCAGGTGATGACACATGGCAGAGTGTGATTGGTTGTTTGGGCATATAGTTGGACCAATCCCGAGGTGACACGTGTCACCACTGAAAGGGTGAGACGTGGCAGGGTGATGTCAACAGCTGATGTGGCAGGGCTGACGCAGCAGGTCGACGTGGCAGTATGACGATGACATGGCAAGGTTGACATGGATGGCACATGGACCAATCGGTGTTTGACACGTGTCATATTATGGTTGGTGGTTAAGGTGCCACGTGGCTCAGTCAGGGGCTGCCACGTGGCACCCGCAATTGGTTTATTGGTTATGTGTTAAAATTTTTGTTATGGTTCGGCAGGGATTCGAAAATGTGACCTTCCACCGGGGCAGTGACTTGGAGGGACCGGGCTAACCACCCGGGCGCTCGTTGGTGCTTGTAATACAAATGTTGTAAAATTTATTTATGTTGGATTTGTGTATTTGTCGGCGGGGGAAAGGGCTAGGGCTTGGCCCCAACCCTCGACGAAATCATATGACCACCCCATGACAGAACCAAGAGCGGGCACATTTTGGCGGGACAATTATGGATTAGCCCACGGTTTCGGGCGGATTCCCATGGAACCGGGTCTATCCACAGGGGCGGGTTTATTGTTATAACAAAGTTTGGCACGTGGCCCTATTGGGGCACCATAGGACCCGCCTACCATATAGCATGGGGGGTTAAGTATTAAATCCACGGGTATATGCATGACCCACAGGACCCGGGACTAGAGCTGAAGCAAAGGAGCCAGCGCATGGCGCGTGGCCATATGCTTGGCTATTTTTATCCCATATGACCGAGAAAGGGGCGCGCACATGGAATAAAGGGATAGCACCTATAGTAATAGTATAAAGTGGGTTTTTATGCCATAATTTGGTTTTTTTGTTGTAAATGTGCCTATTATTAGCAGATTCTCTCCATTTTTGGGGGATATTGGGCATTTTTGGAGGCCAAATTCTTGGAGGAAGTTGGAGCTGAGAAACCAAATTCAAGGCTATATAAACTAGGCTTGTTTGAGGCCATGGGAAATCAGTTAGAGCAGAGTTATGCTGGAGAAAATCCAAGCCAAAGTCAGTTTGATGCAGAGAAGCTTTTGAGGAGGAGACGCTGTCGGACCATTTCTGGGAGCTCTGGACGTCCGTTTTGCGTGCCGTTTTCTTTGCAGGGTTCTAGAGATCTAGGAGAACAAGACCAGATCTGTCTTGTAGCCATTTGACATTGAAGCGATGTAATTTTGAGCATTTGAACATAAATAAAGAAGCCTCCCCCACAAAGAAAAGGCCCAGAGACGTAGGCAAAAGTTGTGCCAAACTCCATTATCAATCTGCGTGTTATGGTTTGCTGTCTATATTTTCATTTCAGATCTGTATATATGTATATGGCTGTTATAATTCTTCTTCTTTCCTCATTCTTTCACTAAGTTTCTCAAATGGTTAATTAACCCATGCAAAATTAAAACTCAACCATAGTCATTTAAAAGATCCTACGGATCAAGTGGTATCAGAGCTAGTTGACGTTTGGATTTGAGTTGCATGTTAACCAGGGAAAAGCTACAGCATGGTGAAGGAGAGATTGTTGCAGAGAATCCATTAATTGGATTGAGAAAGAGAGCTTCTCAAAGAGAGAAGATGGCATCGGATGAAGGGATTTCTCAAGAAGAGAAAGAGTTTCAGAAAACATTCCATGCTATGTCGGAGATGGTGACAGTTTTGTATGAAGATTATTTAGAACGGAGGCGACCAGTTTTGGGTAATTCTCCAAAAGGAAAAAGTGAAGAGGAAGAGGACCATCCTCACATTCCTCCTTCACCTCCATCAACACCTCCTTCTTCTCCTTCTTCTTCAAGTTCAAGCTCTAAATCTAATGAGAAGAAAAAGTTTCATAAGACTAAACATGAAATGCCATTGTTGAAACTTGATGTAAAATTTGAGTTGCCCATATATGATGGTGAAGTAAATGCAGAAAAACTTGATAACTGGATCAGGCAGATGGAGGTATACTGCAGTGTGCAGCAGATCAAGGATGAGGCCA
>SNQJ01S0227892.1:0-14064 GCA_010110895.2 Picea sitchensis | reverse complement strand
TGGAGTGATTCCATATTTTTTGTGGTGGTCAGATTTTCAAATATGGAACATTTCATACCATGCCAAAAAAAAATGATGCTACACACATAGCCAATTTGTTTTTAAGAGAAGTGGTGAGACTACATGGATTGCTTAGGAGCATAGTCTCAGACAGAGACACAAAATTTGTAGGACACTTTTGGAGAACTCTATGGAAGAGGTTGGGGACAAAATTGTCCTTTAGTTTAGCATATCACCCTCAGACAGATGGACATGATAAAGTAGTAAACATGAGTTTGGGAAACTTGTTAAGAATTTTAGTCATTGAGCAAGGTCATCAATGGGATCAAATTTTGGCACAAGCAGAATTTGTATTTAACAATTCAGTGAACAGGAACACTGGAAAAAGTCCATTTGAAAGTGTGTATGGTATATATCCAAGAGGGATTACAGAGTTTATATATATGAATCAATATGAATTTAGAAGTGTTGGCATAGAAGATTTTTCAACAGAAATGTACAAACTCCAGGACAGATTCAAAGAGCAGCTATAGGAAAACAGCCTGAAATATAAGAACAGAGTTGATTAGAAGAGGAGAGAATTTCAATTTGAAGTAGGAGATGAATTTTTAGCTCATTTGAGAAAATAAAGGTTTCCAAGGGGAACATATAACAAGTTGAATATGAATAAGATAGGACCATGCAGGATTCTTATAAAATTTACAACCAATGCTTATGAAATTGGATTTCCAGACAATGTTGGGATATCACCAATATTAAATGTTGTAGAACTGTATCCTTACAAGAGAGATGATACATGAGAATCGCATGATCAGAAAGAAGTTCAGTGGGAATAACAATTGCCCACAACAGAAAAACCCCAGATGGAGAAAATCATAGAACAAAGAGTTGGAAAAAAGACCAGGATGAATACATATCATGAATACTTGGTGAAGTGGAAAGATAATCCAGTGGAAGATTCAAGCTGTGATGTAGGCGCGCCACCCAGGTCACGTCCACTCCCTCAAGACCTTCTTTTTCCTTCGGCCCGAAGAGATGGAAGGCTCTTCAAATCCCTCATCGGGACTTTTCTACACCCACAGGACTCTCCTTATGATCTCCCTTTGTCCTATTGGGAAATCGGACCTCACGTGATCGCGAGTCCTGCAGCCACCGGATCAGGTCTCACAAATCCCTGAACCCTGATGAATATCCTCCCAGCTTTCCTGCTCCTGTCGGAAATTTCCCCGTCGAGAAATCGGTACTTACGAGGTCGTGAATCACTCACCTCATGGATCCCCGATTCCCGATGACCTGTCAGTCAACGTTGACCTTAACCCAATTTATCGGGACTCTCAGCTATCGGGAAATCGCACCTATGGTGTTGCAGGAACTTGCCTCCTCGATTCTTCGATTCTCGATCTGCGATGGCACTCTCTACTAGGCCTCCGGGTTCAAGTGACCACAATACTCGTTGTATCGAGGCTTCGAACTTCGCAGGAACGAAGTGTATCGACTTCGCGTCCTCAGAATCTCCGATTCTCCGCTCCCCGACACCTTTTAGTGTTGACTCCCTGCGAGGGTCTAACCTTCCAACACCTATCCTTTTCTCTAGCGCTTATGGCCCAAAATCTTATGGTGATCGGGAAATCGCGTATCAGGATATCACGATTCCCGTTGCACTAGTTCACGGACCCTTCCAAGTCCCGAACCCCAATATGTTGACACCTGTTCTCCACTCAACACTGTGACTGCACGGTTATCGCGTTTCAGAGTTTCGCGACTCCTCCTGCAGTGATTCTCACGACACTAGGAATCCCGATATGCCGATCCCCGATGCATGTGAGAACTAGCCCTTCCACGTCACTATCTCCCTTGTCTCTCTATCGGGTATCGTGAAATCATGATTTCTAATGTAACAATTCCTTTGTCTTTGGAAACCCTGAAATGCCGAACCCCGACTCCTAGGGATCCTCTGACACGTGTCCCTGCAGATGGATGATTTAAAACTCCCATCGAGATATCGCGGATCGCGATTCCAACATGCGAGAGTTCTATGTCTTCGAAAACCCCGATTCTCCGATGAACTGAACCCCGACTCTTCGCTTGATGTCTGACGCGTGTCCTGCTGAGATCAACGGCTAGGATCCTTTCTCGAAATTTTGGGACTTTCAAGGTCTTCAATCCTTACCCTTTGAAAACCCGATGACTCCAATATCCCGATGACTTTGGTCGGCACTTCTCCTCTGTACCCCTGGGCTTAGACTCTGCAAAACTTCCCGAGATCTAACTGCTGACGGGATTTCGTCGATCTTCTCTGTGAGATCCTGACCAACCACTTCCTTCTCAGCTATCTGCTACGAACACTGGTCCTTCTGCACGTAACTTGGCAGCAGCTATTCGATCACTTTATGCACAGACTCTCAGTTCTTCTCCTCGATGGATTTGGAAGCCTTATCCTTCCTGAGCTTTCCTCGATTTCTTACAACTTCAAATGGGTTCTCTACACGCACTCCTTGCAACAGTTCTCAACCACTTCTAAGTGTTGAGTTCTCTTGACCCTATGCACACCTGTAGCAGTGGTCCTTCAATACTTTGCTCAGTTCACGACTGAGACTCTCCTCAGCCTGCGCACTCCTTGCATAGCTTTAGCAACCCACTCTCTCTTTTGAATTAATGAGAACAAGAGTTTAACTCCTGAGCCTTCTGTCAACGCACTCCTTACGGACAACTTCGACTGCACTCCTTGCAGGAATCCTTTCTCAGAAAGAGAAACAATTGTAACTCACTTCACTCCCTCTCAGATTTCAATCTCAGCTCATGAATCACACACACATCATAATAGAAAATACATAACAGGAAGTAGTTCTCATAAGTAGAGCATTCAACACACATACACAGAGAATAACACAACAACCATGAGTCTGAATCAACTTCTCTTATTAATTCAAGATCTGTACATAGGTGTCTTCTACAGTTCTCTGTTGCTCTACTATACTCTTCCCTGCTCTGAATTATGCTGGCTAATGTTACAATGATACAATGAGGGTGTCTATATCCGTTCTCCCTCCTTTCTTCTAGAACTGTCTAATCTAGAAAAATCCTATCTACCTGCATTAACTACTATAAATGCCTCTGTCTATCTCAGACGAGAGTGTATGGCTCGAGGTCTAATTACATTTTACCAAGGCGCCATAATTAAATGATCTCATTTATGTTTGCGCATCAACTTCAAGAGAAAATTCAAAAAAACTTGCACTGGACGTCTTCCAGCTGACTTCCTACTTCCACGTTGGCTTGCTTGTCGTGAGGGATGCTCCTGCATCAAGTTGGGTCATTGAACTTGATATTTTGAATCATGGAAAAATATTACAAGAGCTCATGGACATGAGCCCATGAATATTTTATCCAGAGGAGTATGATGCAGGAGCATCGCCTTCAAATTCAAAGAATCAAGCATGGAGGCAGGGATATGACATCTCAGCATGATAGAATTTCAAATCAACACTTAACTCAAAAACATAACGAGTTGTTGAGATATTTTGGAAACAACGTTTTTAAATATATCTTGTTTGTAAATTCTTATACGGCTGTAAGGGGTTACAGATAGAGAGTGCCATCTCTTATCTGGTAATAATTGATAGTTATTGTAATAGGAAAAAGTAGGTAACCACTAGAAACTGATAGGATAGGTTGTAGACAGAATAGAGAAGAGCTCGAGGAGCCACTCCTTAGATAGATTTGTTGTTATATTGTAAAAGAGAGAAGAGACCAAAGTAGAGTAAGGTAGAGAAGAGTAGAAGAGAATAGCAGATAGGAAAAGAAGAAAGATGCAATGAAGAACTGTAATACTATGTAATTTATTTCATGAATGAATAGAATAGACAGAATTGTTCCAATTCCTTGGACAGTGTTCACTTTAAAGTGTGATTGAATGAGTGATTCACTCAGTGTGTGTTTTAGCTCATTTCATTTATGTATGACTATTTATGGTTGATCATATGAAATTGTGACGAATTGGATAAGTTTCAATCGTTTCTCTTTTGAGAAATCGTATGCAAGGAGTGCATCTCATACGCAAGGAGTGCATTGACAGAGTCTTGAATTGGCTCGGAGAAGTTCATAAGGAACGACGGGAACTTAGGCCAAGTGTAAGGAGTGCATAGACTCAAGGAGCGACTAAGTGTCAAAGAACTAGAGAAGAGAAGTGCAAGGAGTGTGGGAAGAATTCCTTTCGAAGAAATCCTTTGATTTGAGTTTGTCGAGATCCCAGGAATGCAAGGAGTGTGTGGGAGTTCAAAATACTTAAGAGGATCAAGTTCAGAAGGGATAGCAAGAGAAATATTCAAAGGAGTGAAGCTCTGAAGATTTCACGAAGTATCATTCAAGAGTTGTCCATGAGGGAGCAAAATTGTTCCAGATCGTTAGATCTGGGAAAGGTGCGTGAGGTTTAAGTTTCTTAGTGCATACAGAAGAGTGGAAAACCAAAGTACTAAAGTGGTTAGGGACCATTCATTGTCAAGAGAGACAGGTGGCACAAGATCTACAACTCTAGAACGGAATCCCTTCAGAAGTTCATAGACAAGGAGAAGGTGAAATCGCTGAAGAGCTGAAGGCTGAAATAGATCAAGGTCGTTGGTCACCAGGAAACATGCACCAATAGATATGAGCCTTCAGGTGAAAGAACTATGGGAGGAATGAGTGCACAAGATTTTGAAACTCAAGAAGCCTGAGAAGATGAAGAATATATGGACCGTCAAAGCCAGAGGGACACATGGCAAAAATATGTTTACTTTGGGTAGAAGTACTTTGGGAGGAAGTGAGTGTGAAAGTTTGAAACTTTCAAAGCTCGGATACCCGAAGTGAAGCACTCCCGCTGATTTGTGAGGAACATGCATTAGCAGATCATCGTCTTCAAGTGAAAGCATTCAGGGAGAAAGCGAAGTCTAAGAGTTGAAACTCCCGAAGCCTGAAGAGCGAAGTGAACCACGGTTGTCGATCTGTGACAGAAACATGTTGACAGATTGTCGACTTCAATTGGAAGTATTGTGGGTGAAGCGAGAGTTGAGAATTGAAACTCCCAAATCCCGAAGGGTGAAATCAACCATAGCCATCAATTTGGAAGGAGGGCACGCATCAATAGATCATGGGGATCTAGGAGTGCGTGCGAAAGGAGGAGAAAGTTCATTGAATGATAGTTGACCAAGGCCGAAAGAGGGTAGATATCAACCGTCGATCAATACTCATAGCTTGAGGTCACATCTAGGAAGGGGATAATGGAAAAGGAGGTAGCGCCCGAACTTTGATGATTCAATAGCATGAAGGGAAAGGTCATGGGTGTCATAGAACCTGCATGAAAAGGCCTAAAGATTCTATGTTTAATTACAAAGGGATACCATCAAGGTTTCAGCAGAGAGCCAATTTGGCTCAGATAATCGAAGATCCTTGACCGGGAGGTCGCGTAGCTCGAAGGAGAGTAGGGGGGTTGCATCAGGTGGTATCAGATCTATTGAATTTGTTTGCAGACAACAGACAAAGGAGAAAGGAGATAAATTGATGTCATCAGTGGTATCAAGAGTTGATTATGTTTGAAGACATCAAAAGGCGAGGTAGTGGAATCATGCCACCCAAACGACGCAGAGCAACTCCAAAAATGGAAGAAGAAATGAGGTGACTCAAAATGAGTGTTGTTCGGAAAAACACCCTACGGACTAACAAAATAGAGTTCAGACTTTGCATGCAGATTTGAACGAATAGAAACTACTTTTTTACCTACATCCCAATATTTAAATCCCCTTTTCTTAGTAAATGCATGGAAAGGACCACCTACCTTATTACCGGCGTTTGATGTCGATCCTCCATTTTTCTTGATTCCTTGTTCGCAATGCTCCTTCCAAAGATGACCTGCACTCAAGACAAACAACAACTATGCATGCATGTTACTTCTATACTCAAGGGTTAGAAATCAAGCATAAACTAATCAAACCATAGACAGTTCATGAATTGGGACAGGAAAAGAATTCTCTTTATTATTTAAAGTGAGTCAACTTACAAAAGCTGAGATCGACCACCGCTCCTTGAACCTGATCCTGGGCTCCTCTTCTTCTGTCCTTCAACTGCTTTGCGTTAAATCTCCTTTGGCATGAGGAAAGGCTAAAGGGTTGGGACAATGGAATACGTAAATGGGCAAAGTTTCTTTGCTATATTTTTTCCTCCTCTAAATGGTACCCCTACCCCTTCTTTTATAGGCTAGAAGGAGCTAGGGTTTTGGACAAACCCTCGGCCATGCATGTCTGGGAGTTTCAGTTAACTGACCCATTTTGTTCCATCGACAACTTTCATTTTTTCATGCTTTTGTAGGTACACACAGGCTGTTGTGAGTCAGTCAGCATGTAGACGCATGCAGTAATGGGTTAGGGCACGTGGGCCTTTACACAAGAGGATTTTCAAAGAGTTGTTCAGCAAAGTTTTGACAAAGAATGGAAATGAGTTGGCCTGATGCCAGGTAAGCATATGTGGTGCAATTTAGGGTTATAACAATGAGACTAGACACCATGGAAACATTGCAAAGGAGAGCACCATACACTGGAGATATCAGTGAAGCTAAGAGCGAAGAGATAGAGGTCGAAGGTGATGTAGCAGAGGATGCTACAAAAGATTGCTTATTGAAAGTTGTTTCAAGAATAGGAGCCAAAGAAAAAATAGAGGTACCAATGTATGAAGGAAATTTAGAAGTTGAAGAATTGTTGGATTGGGTACGTGCTATGGAAAATTACTTTGATTATGAATATATCGAAGAAGAGAAGATGGTGAATCATGCAGTGAAAATACTGAAGGGTCATGCAACACTATGGTGGGACAAGCTGCAAGCCGATCAAAAATGTAAGGGAAAGCAGAAAACTAAAAGCTGGGATAGGATGGTAGCTAAGATAAATAAAAATTTTATCCCAAAGGACTATCAAATCAATCTGTTTAGAAGACTATAGAACATGAGACCGAAAATCTTGTCAATGAAGGAGTACACTGAGGAATTTTATAGACTAAACATCAGGGTTGGACAGAAAGAGGATGAAGATGAAAAAACAACCAGGTATATCAATGGATTGAGATATGAAATACAAGAGGAAATCAACATGATGTCTGTTAGTAAATTCAAGGATGCTTATCAATAAGCCTTGAAAGCTGAAGAAACATTGGCCAGAAAACAAATCCAATGAAACAAAGGAGGAAATTCAAGCAAAGTTAAGGGAACTAGCAGAGAGAAGTTCCAGAAACCAAAGCATGAAGTTGGAAAGAAACATAGTCACCCTGAGAAAGGTGGAAGTTCTAAGGAAGAAAAACATGGAGGAATAATCTCTTTTCCTAGAGGAAGAGAAAGCACTAGAGGAGGTGAAATAAGATTTTATGCATGTGAAAAGCCATGGAACATGTATTTGGAATGCCCAGAGAAGAAGAAAGACACTAGAGGAGGAGAAGAACACATTTCTTAATCCTAGAAGCATGTGGAAGCAGAAGCAACAAAAGGAGGAAAGAACCTCATGATGAATAAATTTATTCTTAAACCAGAGAAGGAGGTAGAAGAACTAGTTCAACAAACAATTCTATTCAGAACTGCTTGCAAGACAAAAGACAGAGTTTGCAAGGTGATCATAGATAGTGGGAGAACTAACAATCTAGTATCCATAGAGATGGTGGAGAAACTGGAGATGGAGACAACTGCACATCCAAACCCATACAAGGTATCATGGTTGAAGAAAGGACATCAAGTAATGGTAATTCAACAATGCCAAGTTCAATTTAAAATAGAAGGTTATAGGGATGAAATATTATGTGATGTAATTCCTATGGATGTCTATCATATTTTATTGGGGAGACTGTGGTAGTTTGACAAAAAATTTATTCATGATGGGAGGAAGAACACTTATACCGTAAAAAATAATGGTAGGACACATATGTTGTTTCCAATAGAAGACAAAGATCAAAGGAGGTAATCTAGTTCAAGTATACTTCTGATGAGTGGGAAGTAAATCTTGAATGAAGTCAAGAATGAGCAAGAGATGTGGCTTGCTATAGTGAGGAAGCCAAGAGTTATCCTTACAAATACTTCTATGGAATATCTACCTAAAGAGATCTAGGAACTATTAGAAGATTTTGTTGACATAGTAGTGGATGAGTTACCTCACTCATTGCCACCCATTAGGAGTATAAGCCATCATATTGACCTTATTATAGGAGCTAGTTACCAAACAAAGAAACTTATAGGTTGACACCTAGAGAGAATGAGGAAGTCAATAATCAAGTCCAAGATTTGGTGCATAAAGGTTTAGTTAGGAAAATCCTAATCCCGTGCACAGTACCAACTGTGTTGAGTCCAAAGAAGGATGGAGGATGGAGAATGTGTACATATTCCAAAGCCATTAATAAGATCACCATTAGGTATAGATTCCATTTACCCAGGGTGGATGATTTGATGGTTTGTTTGAGTGGAGAAAGATATTTTTCTAAGATAGACTTGAAGAGTGGATATCATCAAATAAGGATGAGAGAGGGAGATGAATGGAAGACAACATTAAAGACAAATGAAGGTTGTTTGAATGGTTGGTCATGCCATTTGGGTTGACAAATTCCCTAAGCACATTTATGAGATTAATGAATGAAGTGTTGAAAGAATTCATAGGAAAATTTTTCATAGTGTATCTGGATGACATACTAATCTTTAGTAAGACAGAGGGAGAACACTTAAAGCATTTGAAATAAGTGATGAGAAGGTTGCAACAAGAAAAATCGTTGATAAATATGAAGAAAATCTCTTTTATGAAGACATAACTCATATACTTGGGTTTTTTGATCTCTTCAAATGAATTGAATATGGATCCAGAAAAGGTGAGAGAAATCAAAGAATGGCCATCTCCAAGAAGCATATTTGAGGTAAGAAGTTTTCATGGGTTAGCAAGTTTTTATAGAAATTTTATCAAAAATTTCAGTGGTATATGTACACCCATGATGGACACTGTGAAGAAGAAACACAAGTCTTTTAATTGGACAGAGGAAGATGAAAAACTCTTCAAGGTGTTGAAAGAGAAGATCACAGAACAACCAATTCTGGTCTTACCATATTTTGGAAAAAAAATTCAAGTGATATGTGATGCAAGTGGAGTAGCTATTGGAGTATTCTTGAGTTAGGATAATAGGCCAGTTGCTTATTTCAGTGAGAAGTTGAAAGACACCAAGAAGAAGTATTCCACATATGAAAAATAATTTTATGCAGTGATTCAAGCTTTAAAGAAATGGAGGCACTATCTAATACATAAAGAATTTGTCTTGTACAATGATAATCAAGATTTGCAATTTATTACTAGGAAAGAAAAGTTGAATCAAAGGCATGCTAAATGGGTAGAATTTATGCAGAAGTTTACTTTTGTTATAAAACATATTGTTTAATTGTACAGGAATTCCAAGTGGAGACCTTAGGGTTTGAACACCTCAAGGAAATGTATCGATAAGATCCAATTTTTAAGGAAGCTTATGAGGCATACAAGAATCCTTTGTTGGGAGACAGAAGCCCATGGACATAATATTTGATCCAAGATGGATTATTGTTCAAAGGGAGCCAACTATGCATACCAAGAGGCTCAATGAGAGATAACCTGCTGAAAGAGAGACACAATGGAGGTTTAGATGGACATTTTGGTCATGATAAGACATTTGCAAAACTGAGAAATTCATACTATTGGTTGAGCATGAGGGTAGAGGTGAAACATTTTGTGAACAAATGCAGAATTTTCCAATATGCAAAAAGAAGAAAGAAGAACTTTGGTTTGTATCAACCATTACCAATTCCAGAAAGGCCATTGTTGGAGTTACTTCACACACACCTAGGATTTCTTTTTCCTAAGGTTTTTCCCTGTTTATTAGTAATAATTAGTCATTATCTAGTCTCCTGTAATTTAGGGGAGAATATTCCACCTAGAGAATATTCTCTTTTAGTTGAATTATCCAATCTCCTATAATTAGTCATAATTCTCCATTACCAATTCCAGAAAGGCCATGGGATGCAATCAATATGGATTTTGTATTGGGATTGCCTAGAACCCAGAAAGGGAGTGATTCCATATTTGTTGTGGTGGACATATTTTTAAAAATGGCACATTTCATGACATGCCATAAAACAAATGATGCTACACACATAGCCAATTTGTTTTTCAGAGAAGTGGTGAGACTACATAGATTTCCTAGGAGCATAGTCTCATACAGAGACACAAAATTTGTAGGACATTTTTGGAGAACTCTATGGAAGATTCAGGGGAAAAACTTGTCCTTTAGTTCAACATATCACCCTCAGACAAATGGATAGACTGAAGTAGTAAACAAGAGTCTAGAAAAATTGTTAATAATTTTAGTCACTGAGCAAGGCCGTCAATGGGATCAAATTCTAGCACAAGCAGAATTCACATTTAACAATTTAGTGAACAGGAGCATTGGAAAAAGTCCATTTGAAATTGTGTATGGTATACATCCAAGAGGGATTACAAATTTGAGAGATCTGAATCAAGATGAATTCATAAGTGTTAGTGAAGAATATTTTGCAACAAAAAATGCAGAAACTCCATGTCAGAGTCAAAGAGAATCTACAGGACAACAGCCTAAAATATAAGAATAGAGTTGATCATAAGAGGAGAGAAGTTCAATTTGAAGTAGGAGATGAAGTTTTAGCTCATTTGAGAAAAGAAAGGTTTCCAAGGGGAACATATAAAAAGTTGAAGATGAAGAAGATAGGACCATGCAGGATTCTCATAAAATTTGCAGCCAATGCTTATGAAATTGGATTGCCAGACAATGTTGGGATATCACTGATATTAAATGTTGCAGACCTGTATCCTTACAGGAGAGATGATATAGGAGAATCAGATGATCAGAAATAATTTTAGTGGGAAGAAAAATTTCCCACGGTAGAAAAACCCTAGATGGAGAAAATCATAGAACAAAGAGTTGGAAACAAGACCAGGAGGAAGACATACCATGAATACTTGGTGAAGTGGAAAGATCATCCAATGGAAGATTCAATTTGGGTCACTGAACCTAATATTTTGAAGCATGGAAAAATAGTACAAGAGCTCATGGACATGATCCCATGAATATTTTAGCCAGAGGAGTATGACGCAGGAGCATCGCCTTCAAAGTCAAAGAAGCAAGCATGGAGGTAGGGATACGACATCTCAGCATGACAGAATTTCAAATCAAAAATTAACTCAGAAACAAAACGAGTTGTTGAGATATTTTGGAAACAATGATTTTAGATATATCTTGTTTGTAAAGTCTTATATGACTGTAAGGGGTTGTAGATAAAGAGTGTCAGCTCTTATCTGGTAATAACTGATAGTTATTGTAATAGGACAAAGCAGGTAATCGCTAGAAACTGGTAGGATAGGTTGTATATAGGACGGAGAAGATCTCGAGGAGCCACTCCTTAGATAGAGTTGTTGTATTGTAAAAGAGAGCAGAGACCAGCGCAAAGTAAGGTAGAGCAGAGTAGAAGAGAGTAGCAGATAGGAAAAGAAGAAATATGTAGTGAAGAACTATAATAATATGTAATTTATTTCATGAATGAATAGAATAGACGAAATTGTTCCAATTCCTTGGACAGTGTTCATTTTGAAGTGTGATTGAATGAATGATGCATTCTGTTTGTTTTTTAGTTCATTTCGTTTATGTATGATTGTTTATGGTTGATCATATGAAATTGTGATGAATTGGATAAGTTTCAATCGTTTCTCTTCTGAGAACTCATATGCAAGGAGTGCATCTCGTACGCAAGGAGTGCGTCGATAGAGTCTTAAATTGACTCAGATAAGTTTAGAAGGAACGACAGGAACTTAGGCCAAGTGCAAGGACTGCACAGAGTCAAGGAGTGCGGGAAGAATTCCTTTGGAATAAATCCTTCAATATGAGTTTGTAGAGATCCCAGGAATGAAAGGACTGCGTGGGAGTTCAAAATCCTCAAGAGGATGAAGTTCATAAGGGATAGCGAAGAGAAATCTTCAAAGGACTGAAGCTCTGAATATTTCACGAAGTATCATTCAAGATCCGTGCAGGAGGGAGAGAAGTCATTCTAGATCATTGGATCTCGAAAAGGTGCACGAGGGTTAAGTCTCTTGGTGCATACAAAAGAGAATACTGCCGAAGTCCCAAAGTCTTGAAGTGGTTAGGGATTGTTCATCGTCACAAGGAACAGGTGGCGCAATATCTACAACTTCAGAGCGGAAGCCCTTCAGAAGTTCGTAGATGAGGAGAGAAATTGCCGAAGAGCCAAAGGATGAAATAGATCCATGTCATTGGTCACCAGGAGACACACGTCGGAAGATCTGAGCCTTCAAGTGAAATTACTTTGGGAGGAACGAGTGCGCAGGAGTTTGAAACTCTTGAATAGTCGAAGAAGATCTTGACCATCAGATCCAGAAGGGCGCGTGGCAGAAATCCATGTACTTTAGGAGGAAGCCAGTATGAAATTTTAAAACCTTCGAAGCCCAAAGACCCAAAGTGAAGCACTGTCGTCGATCTATGAGGAACACATGTCGATAGATTGTCGTCTTTGGGTGAAAGAATTCCAGGAGAAAATGAAGACTAAGAGTTGAAACTCCCATAGCTTGAAGAGCGAAGTGAACCACAATCGTCGATCTGTGATGGACACGCGTTGGAAGATCATTGAATTCAGTTGGAAGTACTGTGGAGGAAGAGAGAGTGGAGAATTGAAACTCTTGACTCCCGAAGGGAGAAATCAATCATAGTCGTCGATTTGGAAGGAGGGAATGTGTCGATAAATCGTGGGGATATGGGAGTGCATGAGAAAGGAGGAGAAGGGTCATTGACTGATAGTTGACCAAGGTCGAAAGGGGGTAGATCTCATCTGTTGATCAATAATCATAGCTCGAGGTCACATATAGGAAGGGGCTAATGGAAAAGGACCTAGCGCCTAAAATTTGATTGTTCAATAGAGCGAAGGGAAAGTTCGTGGGTGTCATAGAACCTTCACCAAAAGGCCAAAAGGTTCTATGTTTAATTACAAAGGGAGACCATCAAGGTTTCAGCAGAGAGATGATTTGGCTTAGAGAATCGAAGATCCTTGACCGAGAGGTCGTGTATATTGAAGGAGAGTAGGNAAGGAAGGAAGTTTAATTCATGAATAGTCATTGAAATATTTTGAAAATTTATTGATGTAGATGATTTTCATGTACTTCTCTCAAAGATTGATGTTGGTGAGAGTCTGGAGACATTTTTTTTTCATGGACTAGCTGATCAATGATCATCATGTATTAGTGGATATTCCGTTGGAAACTCAAATTTATTGTGATAGTACTTGATTTTCCATATTTTATATATATAATATTTATGTGGTTCAAATACATATATGTTTGTAATTGATACTATTTATAGTATTGTTAATTAATATTTTATTCCGATGATATTGCTAATTAATTTTTGCAAGTTTACAAGTTTATATACATTTAATTTCTTTCCACTCATTTAATTGCATATATGAAATTTTTATTTATTTTTTAAGTATATAATTTTATATATAATTTGTTTCATTGATATTGGATGAACATTATATGCAATTTTAATGTATTGTTTAAGTATACAATTTTATATATAATTTGTTTCATTGATATTAGATCAACATCAACATTGTATGATTTTTTTTTAAATTATTCACATCATATTAATCTATGTTGAATAATAATTATGAAAGAAAATAAAATGAATATAAAGCTACTCAATTAATAATAAATACAAAACTATTAAACCAGAGATAATACTATTATTTTAGTCGCATTATAAGGGACGAGGATTATACTACTTGCATAGTGCTTTATAACGTGACTAAATATACAAGTAAAAATGATAATAAAAAAATAACGACTAAATAAACTAATAAATATGCTACAAGATGACAACAATTAATGACTAATTAAACTAGTAAATGTACTACAAAATGGTGACAATTATTGACCAAATAAACGAGTAAATGTACTGCAAAATGGTGACAATTAATGACCAAATAAACGAGTAAATGTACTACAAAATGGT
>SNQJ01S0227891.1:2678-17317 GCA_010110895.2 Picea sitchensis | reverse complement strand
CAATAAAATTACTAAAATTTCACAATAGGCTACAACCTAAATAACATTTTAAAAAAAGAAATGAAACATACTTTATCAATATAATTATGTTATATTATTTGGTTCATATAATTTTAATAATTTTATCTCAATCCTTTATACTTGTCCAAATAAGTCAAATACTTAAGTACCTTGTAGTCTGCCACCACATTTATAGCTTATTAACTTTTAGGATTAAAAAAATCTAGCAAATCTGAAATTGTAATTCCACCACGTCTCTTCACTTCATGTCGTGAGTTTTCCTTCACCTAGACAGGCTCCACTTAGCACATCCAAAACCTGTCACCTCGACCAACTTCACCTACCACATCCAAAATCCACTGAAATTGTACTGAGTAATCATTCCCAAAGATTTTTTTCTTTCGTATTTCCAAATCCAATTCAAAGTCTTTCCAATCGTCCTCTGTAGATTTACTATGACAAATCACTGCAGGATTCAATATACTTCGTACAAAAGAAGATCATATATGTACATAATCAAATATTTTTCATATTCGAAATCCAATTCTAAGTGCAACCAATCGTCCTCTGTTGGACCTTTCTTCAAGGCATTGTCTTCTCCCCCAACAGGTCGCGGGTTCCATTCTCATTAGTGCCATAAAAGTTTCCTCAGTAGATTTGGAAAGAACACTCCCCGATTATTTAAAGCATCCAATGATTCCTATCAATGTCTTCCGAGTTGTTTTCAGCGTAAATCTTACTATTGAAATACGAATTCAATGCTTTGATTACGTAACTCTGAAATTCAATCATCTGAACCATAGTGTTTTCAATCAAATTCCCAATTAATTTGTTGTGGTTCATTGGAAGGGATGGTTTCATAGTGTTTTCTCACTATTGGAATCGGATATCCGCTACCTGTGCGTAAATGGCAACACCAAGGGAGCACATTGAAGAGATTCGGAAAACCAAGTTTCAAGATAACCCTCTTACAGAAGGATTGCACCAAGCAATCAAACTTTTGTCTGTGGAGGGGACTTTGAGTATGATTCGTATACATTGATGATAAAGGGCATGGCTGGATTTTTATATATTATCGTCATGCGTTCARATATTAAGCAGACGTATTCGAAGGTAGCATCGAAATGATCCAGGTTACAAAGGAGAAGGGAGGGACATCGAGAGACAGAGATACACCAAATCTAATCGCAATGTGGGTTGTTTCCTAGAAATCATGGGGGCGCACTTGGCAGTCACTATGGGAAGATAAAGTTACTGACTACATTCAAACAAACACCGACTACTATCGAAATAATAATAATGATAATATGGCTGCAAGGACTGACACAAAAAACGAAGAGGTGCCCAAGTTACTTGAACCGATGGTTTAAAAGTGTCCTGAATACAAGGGTGTGACAAACTTTTGGTAGGAAGCCACTTCTAATAAAGATTATCAGCAATACCGGGCATGGAGGGATCAGACGAATAGAGATGTATCCATGAAGGAATGCGCTGATGCATTTCAATCATTTCATGTTGAAGGGTTCTTTCACCAACATCGGTCGCTATTCTATGTTCATCAGTGATGCAGGAGCATCTCTCCAAGCCATCCATGCACCATCCAGCCAGCCCACTCTGCGCATTCAAAGCGTGCATTCAAGGAAGAGAGGTTCCAACCCTCTCACATTTTGAATTTGAATCAAAAGAATTTAATGCATGTAAGGTCGTGGAGCCATAGAGCCATGCCTTTGAGAAGGTGTTAGGTAGAAGTAGCCTTTAATGGTTGTAAGGCTAAGATCCAGATCCGATCTGGACTAGACAACCATTAATTGTAAATTCAATGTAATTGAATAGAGTAGGTAGCTTGGAGGGAAGAGCTCGAAGAGCCCCCTCATGTAAAAGATCTTTTGATCTTGTTTGGAGTGAGAGTGTAAGGTAGCAAGAGTTAGAGTAGAGTAGAGAGGAGGAGCTGAGACTATGTCAAAGTCTGACCTCAGGAACACCTTATAAAGGAGGCATTTGATATTAATACAAACAAAATCAGTTTTTCCTATATATTGTCTGTGTTATGTGAATGTCTATGTGTGTTCTTTATATGTTGTAGATGTATGATTAGGTATGCATTTGCAGGGACAGATAGGTTATGCTATCTGTGGGTTCTTTGATTTCAGGTTTGGGGATCTTTGAGGCTTCATGCTAGGAGGGCATGACAGAACACAACGGGTTCTGATAGTCAGTGGTTAGAGATCACTTCCAATTCTGCAGAATTTGGACAAAGACGTGCTAGGAGGGCACACCAATTGAAATCATTGACTCAAAGGAAGACCTCAAGGTTGATGAACACCTTGGAGGCAAGACTGTGTAGAGGAAGACACAGTGGAAGACAGAATCACTGCGGGATTCTACAAGAACTTTTCCAGGTGGGCATTGAGTAGATGCACGGGTTGCATTGAGGAGGAACTCTGCTATGAGTTCATAGAGAAACATAATCACTAAGGATTCTAGACACTCTGTCAGGAGGGCATTGAGTAGGTTCCAGAGCACACAGAGAGAACTCTTTGAGTTCAGAGACAAAGAAGAGTCCAAGGAAGGATCTTCACAGGGTTGTTGATAAAACCTATAGACCTAGCATGAAGTTTTCTTGAATAAAGGAGTGCCAAGAGGGCATCAGATTCTCCATCTGAAAGAGAAGAAAAAAGGATTAAATCCTTAGAGGTCGAAGCTACAGGAAAAGCTCAAAAGAGATAGAACCTTCATGCATGCAAAGACTTTGCAAGGAGTGAAGAAGTCGAAGAATCCTTTGAGGATTCAAGAAGAGAAGCTCAGGAGTAGTGCTTTCATGCACATGCCATAACCGAGAGGTTGCAGAGGCTGGAAGGAAGACCTTTTGGAAGATTCAAGTTCGAGGAAGCTCAGAAGGGAAAGCATTTTCAAAGATGCAGACAGAAGCTGTGAGTACAGGCTTCATAGCAGCAAAAAAGGCCGAGGCCTTTGATAAGTTTAAATTCTTCCAGGGATCGGGAAGAAACAGAGGCTCACAAGGTAGAGCACAATTGTTGTTGGATCAGGCCAAGGACAAGATCTGGACCGTTGAATTTTCATGTCCAGGAAGCAGCAGGAGGAGAGTGCATAGGAAGAATAGATATGGGCCATTAGATATTGCACAGATAGTCAATAGCCATCGGATCCAGGAAGATATGCATGAGGTTTAATCCTCATATGCAAAGGAGAGAAGCCGTCATATTTCAGCATTTCATAGATTCRGGGATCGACATTTTGGGAATCCMGATGACAAGAGACAGAGGCACTTCATGATGAAAACCCCGAAGTCATGAAACACGACTTGCCTTTGGCATTTCGGCTATTCGGAGTTCGAAAGGTAGAGGAGGCAGAAATTTTGGTATTGAGAGTTTCAAACTCCCGATACACGAAACATCAAATACATCGGGACCATCCATCCGCGGGGGACAGGTGTTGCGAGATCCTCACATTTCGGGGATTCATACATTGGGAAGCAGAGAAGGGAGTCTTTCGGCTTCGATACTGGCGAAGTCCCAAAACTATATGGACCATCCATTTGTGGGGGACACATGGAGGAGATCGGGGAGCCCACCAGGATTTCAGATACCGAGGATTCGAGAGAACATAGGATAAGTGTCGCAGGGGTTGCGAAATCCCGAAATGCAAATTCTCGAAAGCGTCTACGAGAAGGGTAGTGTTGGGTCAGATTTCGGCATACCGGATATCGGGATTTTGGAAATCCTGAGGACATAGGATCCGGGCTCTTAGGAACGAAGATCCCAAAATGATCAAGGTCATTGATTTGAGGGTGAATCATAGCCATTGATCTCAGCCATGAGTGAAAATGTTGTATCGGTACTTCGATATTTTGGATACTGGGAAGTCTAGATAGCAAGGACAGGAAGAAGAGCCTTGCATCAGGAAAGCCCAAAACATGAAAACCTGAAGCCGCCTAGGAAAATCACGGGTCGCGAAGATCTGAGGTATTCGTGGTCATTTCGGAGTTCGGAATTTCGGGAGTTCTGAAGACAAAGGATCAAGCATTTTGGTAATTAGAACTCTGAAATTGTGAAATGTGACATAGAGGAGAGTGAGGCTGTGGCCACACTTGATATCATAATTTCAGGATTCAACATTCTGGGGATCCTGTAGACATAAGGTCGGACCATTTCGGCATCAGAAGACCCGAAATCACAAAAGCAGGAGGAAGTCGGGACACAGGTATTTTCAACATTCCGAAAATCAACATTTTGGAGACCGGAAGATCGAGGAGTCAAGGACTCTCGACATCAGGACTCAAGGAGTCCCAAGACCCGAAATTCCATTTCGGGAAAAGGTCACGATTGTGCTGAGGCCATGTTTAGGTGAAAGCTCATGCCTATTGCATGTTTGTGCAGGCAGAGTTTCACGAATGACCTGTGGATCGAATATTGAGGTTCCAGTAGGGAATCAAAGGAGTCGATCTGGATCGAAGGCATTAAAGAATGATCTTAGACCAGGAGGTCACGCAGAACCTGCTGAGGCAGGGGGTGTTGCATCATCAATCAGAGAGCCACGTCACTGTTCGATTCTTCATTGTCTCGGTTGATTACATCATTGTGTCTGAGCATGATCATAGCCAACGCATTTGGTTCTTTTGCATGGGTTATTATTTTTCTCCTCGATGGATTTTTTTTTTTCTTGACATGACATAAAAGGCAGGTGGATACGGATTACTGGATGTCTTCTCTCATGTATACCCAGAATGCCATCTCGTGAACAAGTTCTTAGGTCACAAGTGGAACAAGCCAACCTCGAGCAGTAATGGCTCCTTATTTGGCAATAATACATTAGCTATATATATTCTAAATCGCGCGGAATATTTTCACATAGGTACAGCCTACAGGAAACGGCTTCGTGTTGCAGTTCTGCTTGTGTAACAACCTCCTCGTTACGTCGAACAATCCTCTTATAACAAGTGCAATTTTTTTTTTGGTTACAGGTGTGTGCGCGTGTGTACAAAGGAAGAAATACATTCGACTCTACGTCGCCACCCGACGACTAACAAGATGCAAGCCAGACGAACACAGCAAGACGACATATGACGTACCACAGTAACAACATGTGTTTACGATGATCAATGACAATAAGTAATATTGACTACCCATCTGTCCTACCCTGCAATGGTTAGGACCTCCAAGACACATAAGAAATGCTCAAGTCCCAGGTTACCATCGATTTTAACCATTTAAGGTCTCAGGGATGGCGACTGTTCTGAGGAACATGGAGGTGTCTACATCCCGCCCGATGCAAGTAGACCAAGCAATAAAATGACTACCACCAAGTACAAATATAATCAAGAAAAACTACGACTACTACGGTAGGCGCCAGTCCGAAGAACTCATACATCGACAACCGATATGATGACAGAGCACTAATTGTGACTCAGACGTCCATAGTCTAGACCGATCCCATTTAATTTATATTAATCGACGAGTCACCATCCCAACCTTAAATAAAACCATTTCTTTCCCCAATTTACTGGATCATAATAAATGATGTTACTTAGGTTCCAAAACCTTACCTTTGTAGGTTAACGTTAATAATGTAATTGCAACGACACTATCATAAAGGAACCCTATCATTACTTTTATATTCCACCAACATTCAAGTAAAATCACAAGTACCATACATTTTAATGTTATCCACGACAATGATCTACAATACCAAGACCTTAAATAACCATATCATCATTTTATATTCCAATGACATGCAACTAAAGCAATCGGGATCTTACATTTACTGGTCATAAATAACAATAAAATTTTGCAACCCTTCCATAACTTAAATACCTCCTTACTTCAATATCAAATTGACTTCGCAATCAAATTAACCAGACCTTACCTCTTGCATGATATCAACCACTAAGTTTTAAGTTAAAAAACAAATCCCATTATTAAGCAATACCCAAATATATTAACTAAACCAATTGATATCAGAATGAAAGTATTAAATCAGTGCTCAACTTATACTAAACCATTCATCAACTTTTTATAGCACGAGATTCAAATAAGGAAATAAAACAATACGCCATGTAGACAAGACATATCCCAGTCATATTGCCACAGTACCCAAGATTATTTAATCCAACCGATTGATATTTAGAATAACAACATCAACTCTATACTTAGTTTACATGCAAGTTTATCAACTTAGATTAGAACGATACCCTCAAATGGAAACAACTGTCATATTATTTAAGACCTTCCAATTTATTTCTGTTGTACCTAAAATTAGTAATAACAATTTGAATCATAATTAAAGCAATTACCCACGACCATCTTGAATCAGCGGCCAACTACTCGACTGATAGGTTAGCTTAACAGTTTGCCTTTAAAATGAATCCAGGTGGTCTTGAAGGGAACTAAAAGTCTAAAAACTGGCTATCATGGATGCTTGCGAATTTAAACCGATTGAAGGATGATTTAAAGGTTTAAAACATTTCAAGGAGCAGTGAAAGCCTGGGTCATAAATTCATGCAGAAAATCTTTAAATAACAAAATTTTAAAACAACAGCACTACAGGCTCAACCCCTTTTCTCCTTACCAACACCGTTTAAGTCATTCATCCACAAATCTAACACTGTCCGTTCCTGTCAGAGACCAAACTCGTGACCCGTGCACGCATGCCCAAAATCGCGCATCAAAATGCAGTCTTCTACGGCAGAGGTCAGACAGAACAAAAAATAGAATCCCTGTTGTCAACGCAATTTCGGATTCGCCCTTTATATGGTCGATTTAGACTGACGCCTATATTCTCTGTAACTATTCATATCATTTAGGCAGTCGCTGCAAAATTTGTCCAGGAAATTTGGTTCAACAAATGACAAGGTATTTACAATGCAGGGTTATTATTAACAATTGGAGCTGTAGTGATAAGACCAATAAATAGCCATGTAGTTACCTTTATATTAGATAGTATTGCATTTAAAAAAAAACCAGGGACCCTACAGTTTAACAATGAATGGAGAACTAAACATATAATTTACCAGGTGTGAAAGGGGGATTTACACCAAAAAAAAACCTGTAGCAGTGAACTTGCCCAATAACCACAGTGACCGAAAACGCCCATAAAATAATCATCATAGTCATAAATAAATGCCATTATAATAAACACAGTCATAATTAAAATGCCCACTGTGTAATTTTTATAAATACATCCAAGAGAAAGGTAAAAACGAAATGACGGTAAGTTAATAAACGAAATGCCCACAGTAAATAAAGAAAATGCCCAACAAATTTAAACACCACGAATACGAATGTAGGAATGCGCACAAATTCCAGAAACGCCCACAGTCAACGAAAACACCAGAACGATTTTACAACAACGATTTTTCAAAAACGAGCCAGAACGATTTTACAAATGGTTTGCCCCTACATCTATATAAAAATGCCATAGAAGTTTATTAACTAACACTTGAAACTACAACAATGACTACCAGAACCAAGAACCATTGAAACTAAGTTTATAAAGTAAGTTTTTGCAATAACCATGGAAACTACAAGTTTATACAAAAACCATTGAAACTACAGTTTATACAACAACCATTGAAACTGTAGTTTATCAACTAAGTTATACAATAACCCTTGACACTACAAGTTTATAGAAAACCATTCAAACTACAGTTTATAAACTAAGTTTATACAATAACCATTGAAACTACAGTTTATAAATACCCGCAGCAAGGAAAAAACGCCCACAGAGATTTATATCGCCCAAAATAAGAAAGACATACCTGTGCCCTTTCACTGGCCTTGGATGACGTCCCGCACTTTGTGTTGCGTCCCACACTCTGTGCCGCTCCTGCTCACCAACCGTAGAGACTACACCGATACCTCCCAGCCAAACGCTAGGGGTACTCTGCTTCCCCCTTAGCCCCCAGAGCCGCAAAGAGGCCACACACAGTCCAGAAGGTATACCTAGCTTCCCAGCTCGCCTCCAAGGCTGAGCTACCACTCTAATCCCAGCTGAGAAAACTTCAACTCCTCACAGGCAATCAGTCCAAACCAAATTCGGCAGCATAACGATACCTAACAGCCCATCCCCTTTTTCCCTCATCCCTCTTTCTTTTATAGAGTTTTCAGCCCCCCCTTGCCCTAATCACATTTAATTTAAGTTTTTTTTTGAAAACCCTCTATAAATTCTCTGTCTTACATGTGTCACTCATCCCCCACGTTTCTCCCAAAGTCATTTCCCTAATTTTATTATTCCCTTTCTTTTTTTTAAAAAACCAAAAAGGTAAATGCGCTAATTAATCCTTTCAATTTATTTTTTTAAATTCATAACTTTTTAAACTCCCGCACGTTAAATAATTTCATTACTTAATTGTCTATGTTTCCTTATTACTTAGTTTCCCTGTTTTATTAATCCCTCCCTTTTTTTTAAACCAAAAAGGTAAATGCGCTAAATAATCTTTTCAATTATTATTTATTTAATATCTTYTGTTCTTTCACAAGTTACGGATTAATTTCCTCTTGGAATTTTTTTTTAAATCCCTTAGTTTAATTAAATCCTTACTCTCTTTATTTACCCCAAGAATTTTATGAAGACCTAACTATTTCTTAGGTGGGTTCTTGTTTAAATTGTTATTTTTATTCCAGGGTCTGTTCTTAAGGTTAGACTAAAATTTTACCCTAAAAGTTTTAGATTCAGTACTTAGATTCTGAACTGGGCGACACTAGGTTAGAGGAGTTGTTTAAGGATTTCTTAAGGCGTTATTGTCTTAGGGATATTTAGGTTTGTTTCCTTCATCCACATCAATGCGACGTGCCCTTCAGGATGCACCACGTGCTCCAAGGGTGCCACTCGCCTCGTTCGTTTCCTTTGCGCGATGTGCCCTTCAGGATGCACCTCGTGCTCCAAGTGTGCCACTCGCTTCTTGTGTTTCTTTTGTGCGACATGCCCTTCAGGATGAACCACGTGATCCAAGGGTGCCACTCGCCAACTGGACTGATTGGTAGACATCTATAACCCCTGGAGTCAACACTCCGCCAGGTGAACTTGTGGGAGACTAAGGGCTCTAAGGAATAAGGCCCCTGCCTTATTGCATGCCCCTTAGAATCATTGTGAGAGACTGTCGCAGTCTTCCCTCATGGCATTGTGGATCCTCTCGAACTAGGTAATCGTTAACATACAGTTCGAGCCACGGTGGGAGTGCTAGCAGGCGGTGTCAGGGATGTTGTTTATCCCTCTCCCTCAACCTCTCTGGAAATCGTGTGTGGCCCCTTTACTCCATATGTGAGTCTGGTCGACAAGCTATCGTCATCCTGCATCATCGACAATCGTGTCAGAACATGTCAACATCAAATCATCAAATCAATGAAATATCACAGTAAATAAATCAACCCAAATAGCACACTCCCTGACTCAATCCGGATTCTAAGGGGTTCCACCGATGCCTCTGCATCCTCAAGTTCCAAAACCCTGCACACTCAATAAAACTGAGTCAATAGCACCTGTCTACATCAAATAGTAAAACATCAGGTTGTCTATCATAACGCATCATAATCAAGTATAAATGTTTTAACATCAGAAAAGTCCAAATCACTTGTGAGCAAGTGTCCTCAAATAATAAGTTTTCTCAGTGAACCAGAGCGGGATGTTACATACACCCCCACTTGGTCTAAACTTCGTCCCAAAGTTTCTCAGTATAAATGCCGAAATAAAAGTACCACAGTATCATAAGTACCACAATATCATAATTATATCTATCAAACAAAAATGGAAACTGCTGGCGCATATCATATGCGTCCTCCCAGGTCATCGAGTGCGGACTATAACTGTCCAACTAGAACTTGACCTGCTCTACCGTTCGACGTCGTAACTGTCGAATGCAATGATCTAAGATGCAGACTGGCTCAGCCATGAGCACTCCCTCGTCCGATACCTGCAAGGAACTCAAGTCAATCATGTGTGTAGGATCACTAATATAATGTCTCAAAACAAATACATGAAAAACATCGTGCATACGCCTCAAAGAATCAGGCAAGGCTAGTCGATAGGCCACGGGCCCCTTTCTCTCCACAATCTCGAAGGGTCCCATGAACCTAGGAGAGAGCTTAGCTCCCTTTCCAAACTTGATTGAACTCTTATGAGGTTTAACCCGTAAGAAGACTCGATCGCCGACCTCGTAACTATGGTCGACTCGGTGCGCATCTGCATAACTCTTCTGTTGATCCTGTGCTTCTTTAATCCTTTGTCTTATGGTTTGCATTTTCTCTTCCATTTCTTGGATCACTTCGGGTCCCACCAGGACCCTATCCTCAAGTCGATCCCAACTCAAGGGCGTCCGACATGGTCGCCCATAAAGAAACTCGAAAGGCGCCATTTCAATGGTGCTCTGGTAACTGTTGTTGTAAGCGAACTCTACTAGAGGCAAGAATTCCTCCCAACACTTTTGTTGGTCCATCACATACATGCGCAACATGTCTTCCAAGGTTTGGTTCATTCGTTCTGTCTGTCCGTCCGTCTCTGGGTGATAATAAGTACTAAGTTAAGTTGGGTTCCCAAGGCCTCTTGGAAACTCATCCAAAATCGTCCAGTAAACACCGATCCTCGATCAGATATAATCTTTTTAGGCACGCCATGCAGCCTCACAATATCACTGATGAAAACTATCCCTATGTCAGGTGCCTGATATGTCGTACACACAGGAATAGAGTGAGCACTCTTCGTCAGAGTGTCTACTACTACCAAAAATCGAGTCGTGTCTCATTGCCGTCAGTGGCAATCCAATAATAAAATCCATCGAAATAACTTCCCATTTCGATTCCAGAATGGCATGTGGTTGAAGTAATCCTGTCGGGTGTCTATGTTCATCCTTTACCTGTTGACACTCTAGACATCTAGCCACAAAGTTGACTATGTCGGCCTTCACTCCCCTCTAGAATACCCTCACCTTCGTGACTCCTGGGTGAGCCATATAAACTGCTCTATGAGCTTGACTCAGGATCAACCTCCTCAACTTGTCGTTTGGCGGTACGTAAATACGACCTCTAAACCTCAACAACCCGTCGCTATCAAAAGAAAATCCCTCATATCGTGGTACCATCATCGTGTTTTGTCTGATAAAATCCTCTACTTCTTTGTACCATTCATCGTCATGCTGTAAAGTGAGAATATTCTCACGTAGATTCGTCTGAAGAGGTAACACCGAAAAGATGCATGGTCTTTGACTCAAAGCATCAACCAATCGGTTCACTGTTCCCTTTATGTAAGTAATCTCGAAGTCATACTCGCTAAGCAATTCCGACCAACGTCGTTGTCGCGCGTTCAGGTCGCTTTGCGTGAAAATGTGTTGCAACCCACAATGATCAGTCTTTAATTCAAATTTTTGTCCAACAAGGTAGTGTTTCCAAACCTTCAAGGTATAAACAATGGCTAATAACTCCAAATAATGCATCGCGTAGTTCTCCTCATGTCTTCTCAGCTTCCTCAAAATGTAAGCAATCACTCGTCCGTCTTGCATCAAGACTCCGCCTAAGCCTTCCTTGGATGCGTCAGTGCATACCAAGCAGTCCGCATCCATGTCAGGGACCTTTAGTATCGGCGTTGTCGTCAACAACTCCTTAAGCCTCCGAAATGCTTCCGCGCATTTCTCGGTCCAACCCAACCTCTTGTTTTTCTTCTGCAATTCCGTGATCGGATTTGCTATCTTCGAAAATCCCTCGACAAACCATCGATATTATCTTGCTAAACCCATAAAACTACGCACTTCTGTGACATTCGTCGGTGCAGGCCATAATAGCCTCAACCTTGGTTGGATCCACGGCGATACCTTCGCCGGAAATGACATGCCCTAAGTAGTGAATCCTCGATTGATAAAAAGAGCATTTGGACAACTTCCCATACAATTTGTGTTCTCGTAAACATTGTAGTACCAAGCGCAAATGCTCGCCATGCTCCTCCTTCGTCCAAGAGTAGATCAAAATATCATCAATGAATACTTGGACGAACTTGTCCAAGTACTCGCGGAACACCCCATTCATCAAACTCATAAATACCCCTGGGTCGTTTGTCAGTCTAAACGGTAAAACAGTAAACTCGTAATGTCCAAATCTCGTCTTAAAGGCGGTCTTAGGGACGTCATCCTCCTTGATCCGTAACTGGTGATACCCTGATCGGAAATCGATCTTGGAGAACACCATTGCACCCTTCATTTGATCGAACAGATCATCAATTCTCAGTAAGGGATACTGATTCTTGATCGTAGCCTTATTCAATTGACGGTAGTCAATGCAAAGCCTCCATGACCCGTCCTTCTTTCGTATGAAAATAACTAGTGCACCCCATGGTGACACACTAGGGTGTATCATCCCTAGGTCCAACAACTCCTTCAGTTGCATATTCATCTCTTGCGACTCTGGGGTCGACATCCGCTAAGGCGTGCTTGCTATTGGTTCAGTCCCCGGTTTCAAGTCTATGGTAAACTCCAATTCCCTTTCCGGCGACATCCCAGGTAACTCCTCTAGAAATATGTCTGCAACTCCTTCACCATCGGAAGGTGTGCTAGACCTTCCGCCAGTCCCTTTTCATTTAGCGCAAGGATCGCATGAAGCTTTCACCCCTTGCGCATACTCTTCCGTAGCTGTAAGGAAGAGACGAACCTTAGGGAAACTCCCCGGTTCCATCCTACTATCACACATCTCTATCCTTCGTCATCAACCAAGCTCAACCATTTCGTTTTATAGTTGAGTATCGCCTCATGCGATTCCAACCAATCCATACCAATTGCGATGTCATAAGATCCTAATATCGTGACGTACAGGTTGACCCTCATGAAAAACTCTCCCACGTTAAGGGCACAGCCCGTAACCTTTCCTCCAACCTTTTGTTTGGATTCTGAAGCCATCTCTACGAAGCTAAACTCATCCTGTTCGACTGTCTTCACCTTAATCCTTTTGAGCGCTACACCAGAAATGGAACTCTCAGTAGCACCTGGGTCTATCAAAATACTAAGGGTCTGGTTAGCGACAGTCCCCGTCATCTCAAGCACAGTCGATTGGTGCTCTACTTGGCGGTTATTCACCACTGCATGAATCCGACGGGCCTTGCCCATATCTCCCACTGTAGTGGGTCTGGCTGATCCGGATGCCCTGGTCCTCTCCATAGGACATTCGCGCTGGTAGTGTGGCTCCCCACACGTCCAACACCCCTTCTTCGGCCCAGTAGTCCTGGTACCCAAAGTAGAAGACGACGGCCCATTGGCCTAGAACCCCGGTCTGTTCTGCTGAACATGCCTAAACTGTTGTTGCTGCGGGCAACATCGTTTCTGGTGTTGTGGTCCCCGATAGGGTGTCCTCCGCTGAGGTGGCGGTCGCCGAGGTGTGGTGAAAGTGGATCCCCTCTGGAAGCCACGATATCCCGGCGTATGTCTCGCTTGTGTCTAGTGCTGCGGCATTCCAGATGAACCCTGCCCTACTGATCTCACTGGAGTCCTGGTCTGACCCCCACTGATAAGCTCGTCCACTGCTATGAGGGCCTTTTGGACAGCGTCGTGCAAAGTTTGAGGCATCAAGATACTAAACTTTGCACGCAGGCTGCCGTTAAGGCCAAACACGAACCGGTTGACCTTGGGTTTCTCTGTGTTAAGGTGCGGAGCATACCGGAGAAGCTCCATGAACGTGCCTCGTACTCGGGCACCAAAGACCTCCCTATCGTAATGCATTGAGCCCATTGAGTTGACGCTCAATGAATTCCTCTGAAAGGTACCTCTCTCGGAACCGTTCCTCGAATATTTCCCATGACACGTCTTCCACGACCATGTTCAGCTGTGGCAGGAGCGTCTTCCACCATAGAAGAGCGCTCCCCTTCAGTTGAAAGACCGCCATCCGGATCTTCATGTTGGAGGTATAATCGCGAAGTGATAAGCACATCGCCGTATTCTCCAACCATTCCTCGGCGGCGGCGCCATCCGGGGCACCAAATAACTCGGGAAATTTAACCTTCTCGAGTTCATGGTGAACGCTACCGGTAACGACTGGTGTGCATGGAGGAACCTCAGCGGGTGCCGATGCCCGGGCCTCGTTTCTGTCCAATCAATTGATAAGTGCCTTAGACATGCGTTGAAAAGATCTCATCATCCCAACAACATTGCCAACCACTATCTTCTCCTGTCCGAGAACTTGCTCGCCTCCCTGGAGGTTAGACCCCTCAGGTGATCCGGATTATTTTCGACACGAAATGAGAGCAGAGATATAATAAATAAATGCACAGAAATATTGCAGATATTCAATAATATAACAGGAATGTATCAAAGATGCAACCATAAACACAAATATATAGTAATACACGATTTCTATTAATTAGAGAAATGTACAGAGACTGTAAAAGTACAGAGTGAAAGACTCGCTAGAATGGTGACAGCTTATCTCTGAGAAGAGATGTGACGGCTACTCGCATTCGCAAGAAGATGGTTACAATGAGGCTCTAGAGGCCTTTTTACAATAGAAGAGAATTCCAAAAGTCATAGACATCCAAAAACCTAACCCTAGGAGATGAAGCGCCAAAAGTCATGTGGGCCCCGTTTGGGTAAGTTAGTACATCAACTTCCTGGGGTCGTAACTTTTGCATACGATCTCCGTTTTAGGCGTGTGATAGCT
>SNQJ01S0227890.1:7609-22092 GCA_010110895.2 Picea sitchensis | reverse complement strand
AGTATCAACCAACAAATCAAAAAGACGACGACAGTATAATCAACGAGATAGGTGTTTTCACATTTGCAATTGTGAAAACTGAGTCGAAATTGAATTGTAATGGTTGAAAAAACGAGACACGTGTCCATTAACACAATGCGACAATGATTTGTCATGATACCGCAAGGGGTGTAGGCAGCTTTCGAGAGTAATCGAAAAAAAATTGGGTTGGCTGCCAACAAGTCCCTCTATGCCTACGACAGTGACTAATAATAGTATTGGTGAAAAACTGATTTTTTTTCACAAGTCTATTTAAAGGGTCCTTAAAGTTGAATAAACCTACATTCCATACAAACAATTTTGAAATAGTTTTACACCACTATATTTATGTTACATATATATTAACTATAACTTATAACTCAAATAGATGGTATTCTATGGGATAATTTTGAAATAGTGTTACAAATGCATGATAAATAAAACACCAAAAGTTATATGTGTGTGTGTGTGTGTGTGTGTGTTTTAATAATTTTTTATTTTATTTTTAATATTTACATGTTTTAAAAAATAAAGATTATTTAGCCTTTTCTTTTTATATTTAGTTTTTTTTAAGTCATGTTTATATTTAGTGTTTTTTTTTTAATATTTTACTTTTTGTGTTTTTTTCCTTAAAAAAATTGAAAGAGGTTAGGGGATAGGTTTTTTTTTTTCAATTTTTTTAAATTAGTTTTTTTTTTTTATCTTTTTTTAATTTCAAACGTATTTTAAAAATGGTTAATTTTTTATTTTAAAGAACACGTTTTCCTTCATTTTTCTTTTTTTTTTTATTTTTTTTGCAACACCTTGGGGCTATATACCACGATTAAAAAATGTTGCAATTTTATGCCTGAAAAAAAGAAGGGGGTGCCACTGATATCACCTCTTTCTGATTTGGGGGTTGATTTAAAGATTTTTCTTATAATGGCACTAACTGTCAAGGCCATGGGTCTAAAAAAAGTTGCAGTTTTGACCCCGAAGAAAATGATGTAGTGCCACTTTTCAATTATGAGGTTGATTTTAATCTTTTTGTTGTAACAATACAACTTGTTAAGGCCATCTTTTCAAATAAGTCATAATTTTGACCTCTAAAAGAAAAATAGGTGTTGTTATTGGTGCCACTTTTCGATTCGAGGGTTGGTTTTAAGGTTTTTGTTGGCAACATTATAAGGTTGTGAAGGTCATGGTTGAAAAATGTCATAATTTTAACCCTGAAAAAAATGGCACTACCAATAGCACCACTTTTCGATTCAATGGTTGATTTTGGTGTTTTTTACCAAACAATATGGGATTTTAAAGCTAGAGTTCTTGTTTTGAGGTCACAGTTTTATTCAAGTCGATGACTATGTTATGAGTATCATTGTATTGGACATGTGTGGGTTGTATTGTTTTGTAGCGAGCATGGCTTGTGGAATTATTTGTTCCATAAGGGGTAGAGTCTGAGAAGTAAAGTTATTGCTAATTTAAAATTAACAATTTTTATGGTGGTGGCTCCATGGTTCATAGATTGGATATATTTTGATAGAATATATGGATTTTAGTCAAACTAGTGTCAATAGATAAAGAGTGGCCATGCAATTTCATAATTGTAGTTATAATAGACAATATGAGAAGTAGTGTAGAAGTTATAATTATTTTTCATTCTCTGCTTGAAACCCTAACTACATGATCCCGATTTTATGAGCAGAACGAAGTGGATGCAGATTATTATTAATATTTAATACATAAACATATAACAAATGCGATAAAACAACAAAGATACAATAAAACTGGTTTCTATTAACTCAGGAAATAAGATGAAACTGTAAAATGCAGCGGAAAACAAGCTTGTTGGAATGGTGGTGGCTTATCTCTGAGAAGATATGTGATGGCTATGTTCATTCGCAAGAAGATGAGTACAATGAGGCTTTGAAGGCATTTTTACAATAAATATGAATTCCAAAACCCTAGACATCCAAAAACCTAACCCTGGGAGATGAAGTGCCAAAAGTCATGTGGGCCCTATTGGGGTAAGTTAGTACATTAACTTTCGAGGGTTGTAACTTTTGCATACGATCTTCCTTTAGGGCGCGCGATAGCTCGTTGGAAAGGTATTGACGAGGAGATTCATTTAGGGGTCTCAATAATAGCCTTAAACTATATTTGAGAGACATGATCATGAAAAAAATTTGTTTAGGCCCTCAAACTGGCCCCCGAAGTTAAAAACTGCTAAAAATAGTAAATTGCCAAAATTGCCAAAAAATTGTTTTGAGCCAGTTGGAGAAGGTGGGTGGCCATCGACATCGACCTGGATCAATCCTCCCTTCTTAGGAAGAAATGGTCTCCATTTCATTGAGTTCCCCCATTAGATGAGGAAATTTATGTTGAATCCCTGGTGAGCCACTTGCCTTGGTGCAAGAGCTGCCCTGCTTTGACAACTCGATAAACCTGGATCCTCTGGTGGTGAGTCCCCTTGACTTATGTGTCCACAATTTGATCCTTATATGCTTGTTGTGTGCAATTAGGTTTGAGCTCTATTGTTGTTAATTGTTCTTCTATCTCTTAGGTGTCCAATAATGGTGGGAAATATGGCCGAAGTAGAGCCACGTTGAACACTGGGTCCAGACCAAGGAACGGAGGAATGTTGAGCTCAAAAGGATTATCTCCCATAGCCTTGATGATGGTTTAAGGCCCATAACGAAGTGGACAAAGCTTTCGATGGGGCCTTGTAAGGCATTCTTTTTGAAAATGCAACCAAACTTTGTCTCCCACCTGAAACTTATGTGGCACCTGATGTTGATCATGGCATTGTTTGTACTTGGCATTGGACTTCTGTAAAATCTCCTGAACATGTTGGCGGATGTGTTGGATCCATGCAATGAACCTGGTGGCTTTATCATCTTCATCTGGAGCAGGTGACGAGTCGTCTAGGGTGGCCACAAGGGGTAGTGCAACGTCCATGGGACCCAGTGGTTGGAATCCCAATCCCACCTGAAAGGGTTTGTGGTCGATTGAGCTATGCAAATCTCGGTTGTAGTTGTGATGAACGTATGGGAGATTCTCGTACCATGTGCGAGGGTGCTTATAATTGTACATGAGCAGGATATGCACGATAATCCAATTGACGACCTCGGTTTGGCCATCTGTCTGGGGATGGAAGGCCATGGATTTGGTGAGCTTGGTGTCTAGCAGTGACCAGAGGCTCTACCAGAATGTGTTGAGGAAATGATTGTCCCTATCAGAGACAATGGTTTGTGGTATTCCAAAATGTACCCACACTTGCTCAAAGAAGAGCTTGGCAATGGCCTCCATGGCGATTCTCTTCTTGTATGGGGCCAGAAGCACCATTTTAGAAAAGCGATCAACAACCACGAAAACACAGTCATTCCCCCACTTGGTGGTCAGAAGGCCTGATATTTAATCCATTGATATGGATTCCCATGGCCTGTCAGGAGTAGGCAAGGGGTGTATGGGCCTTGTTTCTTACTGGTGGTCTTAGAAATAGCACAGGTAGTGCAGGACCTAATATATTTGCTGACATCCCATCGAAGTTTTGGCCAGTAGAAATGTTGTTGCAACACTGCCACTGTCTTTTCGATGCCAAAGTGTCATGCTACCCGACTATAGTGGGATTCCCAAATCATATTTTTGCGCTCACTTGATGGAACACAGAGATGGCCCATATGGCACAACAATCTGTTCTGAAGATGGGAATTAGTGACAACTGAGTGCATTCCAAACATTTTGTAAGTTTTGGCGAAATCAGGATCTGTTTCATAGAGTTGCGGCCACTCGGAGGTTTCGTGGTCGCAAGAGTCTAGCACTGTGGTGAGTGTTGCGATTGGAGGTCGGTTGAGGCAATCAGGGACTCGGTTGGTACTTCCTATTTTGTACTTGATGTTGAGGTGGAATTGTTGTAAGTATGTGGACCACTTATGATGGAAACATTCTGCAATTTTCCTTGGTTCTACATGAACTGCAAGGGCTTATGATCAATGTGGATGACTATCTCTTTCCCAAGAATGTAATGCCTCCACTATCAATAGGCTTGCACAATGGAGTACATTTATTTGTCGTAAGTAGGGTACTTACGGACGATATCTGATAGTGTCTCACTGTGATATTCTCGTGGGTGGCCATGCTGAGTGAGAACTGCACCCACAACATAGTCTGAAACATCTTTCTCGATCTCAAAGGGATGTTGTAGGTCAGGTAAAGACAGTACTGGTGCTGAGCACAAACGTTGCTTCAAATCATCGAATGCTTATTATTGAGACAAACCCCAAACAAATTTTTCCTTACCACCTCCTCTGGTTACTTGGATGAGGGCCCATGCAATATGGGAGAACCCCAACACAAACCTACGATAAAAATTGGCCAGGCCTAGGAAGCTTCGAAGCTCAGTGAGTGTGGTTGGTGCTGGTCGATCATGTATGACCTAGATTTTAGTTGGATCTACATGTACACCATTATGATTCACGATGTAACCGAGATATTGGACCCGGTCCATGCCATAGGAGAATTTTTCCAAATTGGCATATAACTTGTGTTGTCGCAGGGTGTGCAAAACGTGTTGAATATGATGCAAGTGTTCTACCCACGTCTTGTTGTAGATGAGTATGGCATCAAGATACACCGCTACAAAATTATTGGTGAAAGGTCACAGGATATCGTCCATCATCCTCGTGAAAGTCGCTGGAGAATTTCTCAAGCCAAAGGGCATGACCAACCATTCAAAAAGACCTTCTTTCGACTTGAAGGTGGTCTTCCATACATATGTCTGCTCAATTGGGACTTGGTGGTAGCTAGACTTCAGATCAATCTTGTTGGAGTATTTTGATCCCTCTAATTGATCAAGGAGATCGTCGATTCGGGGAATTGGGTACCGGTTCCTGACTATAATTTTATTTAGGTCCCAGTAATCAATGCAGAGTCTCCAGGTCCCGTCTTTCTTCTGTACCAGCATGATCAGGCTCCCATGAGGCTATGAGTTTGGATGGATGTGGCCCCTGTGGAATATTTCTTGGATTTGTCACTTGATATCCTCATTCTCTAATAGAGAGTGATGATATACTAGCCCATTTGGTAGTGGTGCACCGGGGGTTAGATCGATGGGATGCTTGACTTGACAGTGTAGAGGTACCACAGTCGGCGAGGAGAAGATATATTGTTATTCCTCCACGACCTTATACACTTGCTTCTGTTGTGTGGAGAGGTTGGTCGTGGAGGTCCTCAATGTGGCTGCAATCTTCTGCTCATTCTCAGAGTGAATCACGAAGAAGACAAACTTCCCAGTTTGTGAGATGACCTTCCTGCATTGCTTAGCAGAGATCAAGAAAATAGCACTAGGTGGGATGGCCTCGGGTATCCTGTACAATTTTCTATTCAAAGTAATAATAACACTACGAGGTCTAGATTCACATACAAAATGATGTTTCCATAAATAATGTTGTCCCAAAAGAACATCAAAAACTTCAAGAGGAGCAACGTCACATATTACCTCGTCTTTGAAGGGCTTGATGTCATATGACATATGACACTGTTGGCTGATGCGGAGGTCTCTTCCTTAGTGGAGCCATCCAATGGTTTAGGTATGCGATTGCGGTGTTGTCGATAGGGCTAGCCACTTGAAGACCTATGTTGAGATGAGGTTCTTCTGACTACTGCTATCAACAATGAATTGTAGCAGGGTGCCCTTCACCCACATATGTGAATTAAAAAGGCGCTCACCTTCCTCTGGCTTGTCTGGTTCACTAGTGTAGACCTTGGTAGTGGCAACGATGGAACTGGGTTCTGCATCGATGATATGTTTTCCCCTTTCTGGTTCAGACTTAGAGTCTGAACCCGCATCTGAATCAGAGGATTTCACCTAAGTCACCAATGACTGCTTTGCACAACAATCAATAGTGTTGTGTCAGAGGCTCTTATGGAAGTCACACCACTTCCCAGTATCTTTCTTTGTCTTTCCAGCGTCCTTCTTTGCTTGCAGCTTAGGCTGGTGGTCCTGAAGTTTTCCATATTTTCTTTGTCCTTTGTTTTGCGGGTTGAGGCTGCCTTTTCCCTGCTTTTGTTGTGAGGGGTTTCCTGGCCCAAATTGCCGCGTCTTTTGTTTGAGCTTCTACTCGATTTTGATGGCATATCTGTAGGTCGTGCCCAAGGACGAGATGTCCAGAAACTCCATTTTCGCCTTGATGTATCTATGCAGACCACCACAATAATTGAGCACCAGATGTCACTCAAAATATTTTATACCGAGCTTGGTGCGCAAGGTATGGAAGATATTTGTAAACTCTGGCACAACTTGGTCTCTTTCCTGCCACAGTGTGGTCCATTTTGTATACAGGTCTGCATAAATTCTTATAGGGCAGTAGTGTTATTTAATAGCATCCCTGAATGTAACACACCCACGACGGGGCTAAAAAAAAAAAAAAAAAAAATCGTCCTCCTTACAGGAACAAATCCTCTCTCTCTCTACGAGTCTAATTTGGAGTTGGGAACCAGCCCAGCCTTCTGTTCAAGGATCTCTGATTCTAGAGCCAAACGAATCTCTGATACCCTGATGGTCTCGTTCTATAATTAACACAAAACCTTTTGGCTACCTGGTGCAGGTCTAAGGGTACCCGCAACCTCTATCTGTGCGCTGACGAAATATTGAATTTCATGCGCTAGCCCCTTTTTGTTTAAGCCCCTCCTTCATATGACCCAGGGCTATGACCTCTTGGAAAGTATGTGATTGCGGGAACATCCAAGGGTGGTTTAAACCAACCCGCTTCTTGCCCCGCAACTCACTACAAAGCGCCACATATGCCTTTTGCGATACCGTTGTTTCAATTACGACCCACTCAAGGAAAATTAAGAGTCGAGCATGTTCTGGCCCCGCATTTCTTCCCGAACGTCGATCTATTACTTTTAGTGATGATCCATGATCAATGGATTCTATCTATCCTCCTCCCTATCTTTAACGCACCTTCCCATACCTCCCCAATCTATCGGCATGTATCTCCCTTCCAAATCGACGGTTACGATTGGTTCCAACTCTCCGGCCTTCGGGAGTTTCAACTCTCAAACTCTCACTACCCCCTCAGTAGCTATCTTCCAGACTGGGAGATCTACTGACACCTGTCACTACAAAAGTGTGGCTATGATTTCCTCTGTGATTCTGACCTTCGAGAGTTTCAGTTCTCAAACTCTCGTATCTTCCAGAGAGATTTCTTCAAAACAGCAGATAGTCTGCCACCCGTCCTCCTCAATCGACGATTTTTCTCCCGCTTCAGGAATTTGGCCTCCTCCACCAGATCAACGGTCCTTTAGTTCCTTCCTCGATCGATGAATGAGATATTCTCTGGGTCTTCGGAATTTTCCTCCTCTCTTTTCTTCCGGAGTTCTAGATCTTGCACCGTGTGTCCACCTGGATCCAACGGTTCAGATCTCCTTCAGCTATCCAGGATTCGGGAACCTCAAATCTCAAACTTTACTTTCACCCCAGGACAACAAATATCTACCACATGTCCCTTTTGATCTGACGGTTGAGATTTACTTCGGGACTCCGGCTCTCCAAGCTTCGGGAGTTTCAACTCTCAATCTGAAAATCTCAATGTGATTCCTCCGGAGTTAATAATCTACTCACGTCAGATCGACGGTCCATGACTTTCCTCGATCCAACGGTCCATATCACATTGCAACTTCAGGTTTCGGAGGATTGATCCCCTTCATGATGATTACCAACATTCGTCGAGCTTGCGAAGACTGAAGGAGCCAAGGCGTTAACGTCTGCGCCCCTTCTTCAAATCTAACGATCGCAACAGACCTTGGATCCTCTCGAACAGATCTCATCCATTCATCTTCCAAATGAAAGGATATCCCCTTTCGATACTTGAATCTCACTATTCTTCCTGAGATTTGTTGGCTCTGAAAGGATTAAGAGTTTTTCTCTCTTTCTCTTGAATGTAACGCTTGGAAGAATTCTTTCCTGCACCCCTTACATTCATTCCTCATCTCTATAACTTAAGATGGTCTCGACCTCTACCTACCTTGCAGGGATTTAGTGCATACATGCACTACCTCTCCTGAGCTTAATAGACTTCGTCCTCATAGTTATTGCAGGGTTCAACCTCCGCAATCAGAGGAGTACTCACTCGACTCTAGGACGGTGATGAAATTCCATGGGAAAGTGATTTCGAGGAATAAAACTAGAGCATAAGGAAATCAAACGGATGTTAAAGTTATCAAGAAACAAACGCATACTCTTAACTTAATCGTTCAATATAGAAACCATTATAGGCATATAAGAATAAGAATGCATCCATTATTTCCAATTCAAAGCACAAGGCATAAAAACAATTATCAGAACCAGAAGGCATGATGCAACTGCTTAGGCCATGATGCTTTGAGATTCACTCTCTTACTTCCAACTCAACGAAAGTTAGGGACGAAGGTTACTCTCCTTCTCTCAATACATAAATAGATCAGAATGAAGGTTACTCTCCTTCTCCTGGATCAGTCTCTATTCTCTGTGATCAGAACTCACTTTTCTCTTTCAATCCTTCCTCAAATCCGAGAGCTTCGGCTCTCATCTCTACACTCTTTGTAGGTCCTCTCTGCCCACACCACGCTTCCTTTCTTGCCTTCCTCAGAAAGATTGTGTGTGGCTCGAATTCCCAGTCTATGGTCAGGTCTAGAAGCCTTACCGATGGGCAGCCTTCCCCATCCCCTCATTAACTCTTGAGGAGGTCTTCCCACCTACCAGTCTGACTGTAATTCATTCCTGGGTCAAAGGGTTGTTCTGATCTGAGCAATTAATTCCAGCATGGTACTGGTTCGGTGGAGGTTAACATAATCATTTTGGGTCCCCTCCACCACCTTTTCATTAGCCATCATGGTCTCTCTTAGCACATCCCCTTCACAACAGTCATGCAACACACATCCATTATCTATTAAAATAATAAAATTTACATTCATCGACCTTTTATACAAAAGTCCATCAAATCAAACATTCACACCTTTGAGTTTGCCATAGTTCCTGGCCAATAAATTTATATTTACAAATTGGGGGAAACAAGGTGTTACAATTCCCTCCCCCTTAAAGGAATCATCATCCTTGATGTTCTATCTATAAACATGATATGTATGTACAGAAGTAAACAAAATCGGATATGCCTGTCTCATGGCATCTTCCATTTCCCACGTAGCCTCATCTAGGCCAAAGTGTTTCCATTGCACCCTGACCTGTGCAATGGTTCGGTTCCTGGGTGAGGTTTCCTTCCTATCTATTATGCATTGGGGTTCTGGCAGAAATTCTCCCTCCAGTTCCACCTGGATCACAGACCAGTCAATTATATGATTAACATCATGTACATATTTCTTCAATAATGAAACATGGAAAACATTATGTGCCTTTACTGTGGGAGGAAGTGTTATCCTATAGGATACAAGTCCCACTCTATCTAAGACTTCAAAGGATCCACAATACCAAGGTGACAACATGGCACAGGTTCCCATTCTCAGGGAACTCTTCCTGGGCCTAAATCTGAGATAGACATGGTCTCCTGTCTTGAACTCTCGAGGAGTTATTTTCCTGTCGGCATAAATTTTCTGTCTATCCTGAGCAATATTCAGATTTTTCTTTATCTAGATCACTTGATGTTCCATCTCTTTCAACATGTCGGGTCTAATTGTAATTCTATCCACTGGATTATTCCAGCTGATTGGAATCTTGCACTGTCTACCATAGAGGGCTTCAAAAGGACTAATCTTCAAGGATCCTTGATAACTATTGTTGTAGGAAAACTCTACCAATGGTAGGTAGTCTTCCCACTTCTTAGGCTGATGCATTACATGCATCCTTATCATGTCTTATAATATTTGTTTTAGTCTTTCTGTCTGTCCATTATTTTGAGGGTGATAGGTTGTGTTGAACAACAATTTAGTCTCAAAACTGGCCATTAGGAATTTTCAAAAGTTTGAAGTAAATTTGGTATCTTTTTCAGATACAATTTCCTCGGGCATGCCATGCAGTCTAAATATATCCTTCATGAAGATTTTGGCAATATCTATTGCCTTGCAAGTTGACTTAACAGGGATGAAATGGGAATAATTACTCAGTTTGTCCACCACGACCATGATGGCATCATTTTTCTTGGTCGACTTTGGTAATTCGGTGATGAAATACATGGAGATGGTTTCCCATTTCCATTATGGGATTGGTAGGGGCTGTAACAATCCTGCTGGATGACGATGTTCTACCTTAACTTGTTGGCATTCTAGGCACTTATCTATATAGTTAGTTATGTCTTTCTTCAACCCAGGCCAATATAATTGTTTCCTAGTGGTTGTGATCATCCTCTAATATCCTGGGTAACCAATATATGGCCTCTTATGCAGTTCATACATTATGAACCTCTTCAAGTCGTCATAGTTCGGAATATACAATATGTTTCTGTAAGTCAGCAACCCTTCCTCAAGCATTTGGTAGCCTTCGTACTTTATCCCTGCAGCCTCTTGCCTTAGGTATGAGGTCACGGTATTGAAGAATGCATCTGTCTCTTGTGAATTTATGAATCTTTCCCTGACATCTGTTTCACAGTTGCTTACTGTTGCCAGATGAATCATTTTTATACTTTTTCTAAGGGCATCAACCCCCCTATTTTCCTTTCCTTTGATGTGTTTGATTTAAAAATCAAACTCATTAAGAAGAGCTATCCACCTAGCCGGCCTCGCATTGAGCTTTGGTTGATCAAACATGTGCCTCAACCCACAATGGTTTGTCATAAGAACAAATCTCCTTCCCAGGAGGTAGTGCCTCCACATTTTTAAAGCACGTACTATGGCAGCCAACTCTAGGTCATGGGTCACATAATTGATCTCATGTTCATTTAATTTCAGGGACGCGTACACACGAGGAAATCATTGTTCGGGTCTGCAATCTTCAGCATGGGTGCATGGGTCAGGAGGTATTTTAGTTCCTGAAATATTTCTTCGCATTTTGAGGTCCAAATGAATTTGATCCCCTTTTTCTGAAGGGCAGTGATTGAACAACCAATCTTGGAAAACCCTTTTATGAACCTTCTATAGTACCCCGCTAAGCCCATGGAGGATCTGATATCTGATATATCCTTTGGGGTAGGCCATTCCATAATAGATATGATATTATCGGGGTCCACTGCCACCCCTTCCTTAGAAATGACATGGTCTAGATAATGGACTTGCTTCTGAAAGAAGTCACACTTTCTAAACTTAGCATAGAGCTGATGCTCTCTTATTACTTGAAGTACGAGTATAAGATGTTCTTCGTGCTCCTCCTTGTTCTTGGAGTATATTAGGATATCATCAATGAAAAGCAATACAAATTTGTCCAGAAATTTGCTGAGTACATTATTCATCAAGCACATAAATGTGGCAGGGGCATTGGTTAACCCAAATGCCACCACCACGAATTTGTAGTGACCATACCTCATTCTAAAGGTTGTTTTGTGAGTGTATTCATCCTTAATTTGGACTTGGTGGTATCCAGAACTTAAGTCGATATTTGAGAATATGGAATCACCTCCCAAATGGTCAAATAGGTCATCGATTCTTGGTAAGGGGTACTTGTTCTTTATGGTTGTCTTATTGAGTTCTCTGTAATCTATGCACAGTCAGAGTGTGCCATATTTCTTTTTCACAAACAAGATGGGCGCTCCCCACAGAGATACATTGGGTTAGATGTAGCCTTTTTCCATCATCTCCTTTAGTTGTAGCTTGAGCTCAACGAGCTCTGGTGTGCTCATCCTATATGGCGTTCTAGATGTTGGCACCTCTCCTAGTGTAACTTCTATCGAGAAGTCAATATCCCTTATCGGAGGTAGACTTGGTACCTATTCTGGGAACACGTCCTTCTATTCTCTTAATATGGGGTGTTACTCTAGGTTTGGTTTTCCATCCTCAACATATTCCAATACCTGTATGGAATATAAGGAACACCCCTTTCTGCAATACTTTTTCATTTGAAGGGCTGATATTTTCCTCACTGAGACAGGCTTCTGAATCCCTTGGAGGGTCGTCTTTCTCCCTTATTCATTTACACATTCTAAAGTTTTATGATAACACTCCAATTTAGTTTTATAAGCATCCAACCAATCCATACCAATCAACAAGTCATAAAATCCTAGGGGAAGTATGTTAAGGGTCACTTGGGTGGGCAATCCACCCATGATGAATTGACAAGCTAGTATGACCTCTGCCACCTTTCTTTTGGTCCCAGTGGCTAATTGCACCAACCATGGTTTAACATGTCTAATTGGTTGTAGTTTACACTTATCAATATTCTAAGGGGACACATAACTCATATTAGAACCTAGGTCAACTAAAATAGAAACTAGACGGTTGGCGATCATACCTTCCATCTCCACTACTGAAGCTTGGTGGTCGGCTTGATTATTGTCCAAGGCTACATAGATTTGTGGCATGCTCCTAGCCACATAATTAATGGTGGTATCTTCTTGGATATTGTAGAATCTCTTACTGTTCTGTTGTCTGTGCAGTCCCTCAATCGATGATCTTCTCCACAACCCCAACATTTTAAGGGTTCCTTCTTTAGGTTATCGGTCTTTTTTGGGACTGCCTTAAAAGGTTTATTTCCACTTTGAGAGGGGAAATTTTTCTGATATACACTTCTAGTAGGAAGGCTCTGTTGAGCCTCCAAATTGACATCCCCATTACCATATTATACTCCTCATTTATACCTTTTTGGCCTACCTAAGCTTTGGTAAATGACAAAGAACACTACCACCACCCATTGATAAGGTCATAAGGTAAAGTATAATTGAATTCATGCATTTTGTGGTTTATTAAGCTAGGAGACTAAATATTTCATGTACTAATGTTTAAAAATTTCCACGTGTATCCTTTGACCTTTAGATGAGTCCAAGACGTCTATGTCAGCTCAGCTATCTGGTACTTATGCGCCATATTGCCACTGTCTGAATCCAGTACCAAGCACACCTTCCATTTAGATCTGGTACCGAACCATTCACTGTCGCGATCCAGTACCAACAACTGCAGACTGTTCTAGTCCGGTACCAACCCATGGTGTTTTGTTTGGATCCGGTACCATCTACCGAATCTCACCTGTCACGATCCGGTACCAATATGGGAAACAAAGTATGCTAAGTTTGGCTCTAGATCATGTTGAAGATAATTTTTGAAGTCATCAAAATTATATCAAGTCTATGTTAAGCTAGTTTGTTTATTACTTCATCCTCATACACTTCGTGTCATGAGGATGAATCTTAAAATATGTAACTGACTATATAAATTTGACAATTGTTGATCTGCTAAAGATTTCACCTCCTTGTGTTTCACGACTAAGACTATTTAAATAGTCATGGCAAGGATGGTGGAAGTAGTAGAGAGATAGCATAACACAGCATGTGAAGCATTGTTACATATTGTAGAACATATCCTGAGTTGAAGTTGAATATAAGGATGTCATTTATCTCTATATATTGATCATTTATGAATGAATGTGAGTTGAGTTATTAGTATAGTTTCATGTTTTGATGTTTGAGTAAGAGTGATGTGTGAATTGAAGGCCAACTTACTGTATAATCCAGTTGTTGCCCTGTTGAAGCGGCAAGGTCCCACCGCCCAACAAAGGTCAACATCCTTATAGATTAGTGTTAGTAGTTGATTTCAATGGTATAACTGTTAGATTAGTTAAAGCTTTGATCTTTAAGATGACAACAATATAGTTCAGTTTAAGATTTCGTTTACATGATTACTTAGAGATCTTTATTTCCTCTGTTTTTGCTTATGCCATGTTTATGTTCTTATGAATTCGATTTTGATTAATGGACATGGATGTTAGCAGCAGTAGTCAAACATATTTGAAAAAGAACTAGTGAAGTTCACAATAGAATATTGTGAACCACAACATATTCAATATATTGGCTATTGAACTACCTATGCTATGCCTTGATGATTGATGTGTGATTTCCCTTTTCAGAAGTGTGATTGCATAGTTAGCTTTTTGGGTCAGATAACAGAGTTTATATGTCAAATAACTCTATCTCATATTTTCATGTGCCCCAATGGAGTAAATAGATTCTCTGTGAAAGACAACCAAAGTGTGTTTCAATTTGCTTCTTCATCCAAAATATTTCTATACTCGTGACATTAGAATTACCTCTCTTATTGGTGTCTTGTAACTCTGTTGATTACGAATCCCGGATTGATAATTAATGATTTCATTATAGTAATCATATAAGCAGCACAACATTTTGGCATCGTTGTTGGGGAGTTGCAAACGGCAGGAAGTGATTTTAGCTTAGATTGTTTTGCATAAGTTTGTTTGAATGATTTTAAAGGTTGCTTGAGGGAGCAGGATAAAACATTTAAGACGTGAGTGAAGAGCCACGTGGCCACTATAGTGGGGTTCTCCGAAGCCAGGTTGCCTTCTTACCTTCTATATAGAATTAGGATTTAAATTGAGTTAAGTATCAAATTTTATTTTT
>SNQJ01S0227889.1:0-14484 GCA_010110895.2 Picea sitchensis | reverse complement strand
CTTAAGTCTAATACTAATCTAGAAACTAGGGACTACCCCCCTTGGCTTCCCTAGGAGTGAGCCTAGACGGAAGAGGTTCAAGTCAAAGTGACAGCGTGGGTTTTGAACCTAGGCAGTGTGCCTCCAAGGACACACTAAGTGAGCTGAACTTAGCTCATGTTTGCAAGTGTGTATTAGGACGGCAACATCTTTGGGGCCATTGCCGGGGATAAGTCATTTATCCTTGGTCCTAACGACTTAACTTGATTCTTTAAGAACTAAATAATAAAACTTTTAGGCCTTAAAAATTATTTAAACTTGCATTTGTTGTTTTTGTTTGCTTCATTTCCAAGTGGCGACTCCATTGAACAAATATATCAAGTATATTGCAAGGAGCAATCCTTGTTGGCTTCTTGAGATTATTGGAGAAGAAGCACTCATTGATTTTCAATGCTTGTTCCAAACATAATAAATTAACTTTTGTTTTCCTTCTTGTTTTTGCTTTGTTTGATGCTATTGTTTGTCTAAATTAAACTTGGTCATCTGGTGACTCCACTTTTAAATAATTTGACAAGGTATTTTGCAAGAAGGGATTCGCGGCTTGTTTTGCTTCATCCTTGAACTTGGAAGGGTTTGTGGATGAAGATAGCTAGTCCTTCTTCTTGTTGGATCCTTAGTAATCTTGGGTCCCAGTCCTTTTCTTTAGACCTTTGTTTAAATGATCTAGCTAGAAATGGGTGATTTTTATAGTCCTATTGATTTTTCAGGAATTGTTGGTTACCCTCATGATATACCTGAAGATGTTATTGAAAACGTTCTTGACTATTATGATCATGATGATGATAGTGCTCACATCAGGGCCTTCACGCAATATATTGATGAATGGTGTGATCCACCTATTTATGAGGATGTTCTAATGAAATTCTTTGTCGTGACTCTTGATGTGGAGATGCCTTATTATTGGTTTCATGATTCAGCTGATAAGAGATTCAAGACCATACAGGATTTGTTGCATGCCTTTTTGGAAATGTTTGGGCATGATCGGAAGGAAGTTCATAATGAATTAGTTGATGCTTTTGTGGAAACATGGAAGAGGAAAAATTTTCTAGCTATTGAAACAACTAGTTTAGACATAAAGGTTGATTCTCCACCAAATCCCATTGAGGAATTTAATGAAGTAGTTCAGAACATACAGTTTCCCCATGAAGAACAATGTGAAGCCATGAATGAACAGTTTGTAGCCCTGGAAGAATAGTTGTAGATCACAGAAGATGATTTTACAAAAGCTTATATTGAATATCCGGACCCCCTTGAACTTGAGCTTCACAATGGAAAAGATGAGGAAGTTCAAGGGGAAGTTCTGGATGAATCCATGGATGAGTCGGTCATTTATTTGAAGGAGGTAAAGAAATTTGGGTGTGAAATGTTGAATATCTAGATGATTCAAGTCCCCACCCTCCTCCCGAGGAACCAATCTTTTTGAAGAATGACTTTGAAAATCTTGAGGAAAACAGTATGATGGTTCCTGTGATATGTTCTTTTCCAACCTCTCAACCAAATGAGTTAATGAAGAATCATGTGGAAAAGGAAGGTACATTCAATTTGTCAATTGCATATCATTATGAGCATTGGTTGGCCTTCCACCTTGATAGTCATGAGCAGCAAAGTATTCAAAGTTTACACGGCTTGTCATATTCCAGTGTTTGGTTGAAGGAAGGAAGGAGCATGAAGTCTGGCTGGTTCTTCCTCACAAAAAGTTCCAAGTTGATAAAACTTGAGAAGGGGTCTTCTGTGAGTCATCCTGGACAAGGATGTTTTAGACACTTGTGGCATAATTTCATCCATTGCATGGATGGTTGTAACGTATCTCTAACCCTTCCTTGTATTTTAATTTTGTATTATTTCAATTTATTATGTCAATATGTACTTAGAAAAAAAAAATCAGTACCATAGATTTCATTTGTTGTAAATATTGATGTTGTATGTTAGTCATTTCATTATGTATATGTTGTATATAGCATTCATTTATTTAATCATGTATATATGTATTTTTATGTTGGTTATTGGTGAGCACTCTATTTTGTAGGTGTTGGATTCTCGTATGCTCTCTGTCTCGAGTGAGAAGATCGAACACACATCCCCATGTGGAGCTAGATGTTGACCGCCTCTCCAACACAGGTGGTCAACTCCATGTTCCATGAAGATATGCATCATTAGATGAAAATTTGTCGAAGACCTTGGTTCTATAAGGCATGTATGGCCCCAACACTTCTTTTTGTAATTGGAATTTCCACATCCCGGCGTGGGTTAATAATGTAATAGGTCTACATGAGTCATCTCTAGGTCAGTTACCTTGGGATTAGTTCATTGGGAGAGTTATTTTCACCGAGGGTTTTTTATCCTCAGGTTAACAATTGGGCTTTTCAGCCTTATTGATTTCCCTTGAGTTTTTCCCTCACACTTGCAATAATTCCTCCAAAGTGATGAATGGTGTTCTAGTGGGTTTATCTTTTGGTAACTATTATAGGGAAACATTGTAAATGACCATGCAAGACATCTTAGAAAGTTTCGCGGAATTCCGACGAGTCTAAGTTAGTTTTTTTTTAATTAATTAATTTTTAATTAAATTTCCCTAAGTTTGTAGGTTTAATTATTTAATTAATTATTTATTTTTTAACAATAATTGTAAAAACTAGGTCCTTGGATTTTTGATAGGGGTATTTGTGCTCAAAATAAATGGAATAGCACCCCCCACATCCATGTACCAAGTTCCAGCTCAGTCGAACAACTTTAGCCATGGGTTTGACCACCCAGAGTGTCAATCAGTCTAAAACAACAATTTTAATTGCTAAAGTCCAAACATGGAAAAACTGTAAAAATTTTAATAATGAGTTAGAGGTTGTAAAATGATGGAATGAAGGTTAGAGAGAGACCCCCTAAGCATAACATAACCCTCCCAATCTTTTCCAACCTCTCCTAACCCTTCACACCTTCTCCTCACCAAAAAGTTACGCCCCCCTAGGGGGATTGACGTTTTTCCTTGGTGGTGGACGTTGTGACTTAAATGCCCCCCCCTCTCATGATTTATGACTCCCTTTAACCCCCACATAACCTCTTAGGGTGATCCCACACCCATTTTCTCATTAAACCTCCTCCATTCCTTCCATTTCCCCCTTTTGTTGCACCCTCCAAGGAGAGTTACGCCCCCCTCTTGTGGTTCTCCAAAAAAAATCATTTTTAATTGTTGGGGCCTCTTCCTCCCCCTTGGAACGAATACCATAGCCTTCCCACTTGAATTTTGTGTGATCCCAACACTCCCACACCATTCTACACCCTAGATATAAGATATCAACCCTAGATGGTGTGCCCTAGCCTTGGGATCTCATCTTGTGCTTGGTGGTGGACACTTGGAATTGATCCAAGAGAGGTAGGTTTTCCTCTCCAAGTATAAATAGATCCCTTTCCTCACTCCCAACTCACCATATCTTGAGCTAAATTTATGCTACTTGATTTCTATCTCTCTCTCTCTCTAGCTTTCATTCATCATTTTCATTCTCTTGCTCTTTAGGGTTTTGGAGATAGTTTTCTCCAAGATCCTTCTTCTTGAGTAATAAAGAGAAAACTTTGGAGGATTATTGGAAGAGTTATGCACACGTTTCTTCTTGCCATACACATGAGGTAAACGTGTTCTAAGATTTTGTTTGGTGATTGCATCTTTGGATCCTAAGATAAAATGTTATTTGGGTAGATCTAGTAATGCACATGCTTGTAGATCTATGTATCTTGATATGCTATATAGGATTGAAATGTCATCTTATTAGTATATGCTATCTTGATATGCTATATAGGATTGAAATGTCATCTTATTAGTATATGCAACATATTGTCTATATTGTATGTCATCATTGTTCAAGGTTTTTCCAGGTTTAACTTCAAGTGTTTCATTGGGACAACCTTAAGCAAGAAGGCTCCCTTTAGACACACACACCTCAAACCTATCCTTTCTCACTTTTATTATTCTTCTATATTGTTGTTCATTCCATCAATATTTCAGCTACAATAGCTTAAGATAGGTCAATTTTTAATCAAAAATTTATAATTTTTTCTACAGTACTTTTTGCCCTAAAAAGGCAAAAAGTTTTTCTTCACTATATTGGTTGTGTGTAGCATTTTCAACAAGGATAACTTGCTGGTTTTTGAAGGTTAAGATCTACTTGAGAGGGGTTTTGCCACTCAAAAGCATCCACACAACACTCAAAGACCCTTCAAAGGGATTGGTAGCTATTTCTCAACCTCCTTTTTTCAATTTTTACATTTTTAACATCATTTCTTCTCCTTCTAGTTTGCTTGTAGCACATATTGTGGAGAAGGAGTGGCATGTTCCTCCCACGCAGGGAGATCTTTGGGTAGCCTAGGATCTTAGCTTAGATCTTGTTTATCCTACATTTTTTTCCCTTTTGAGCTAGGACGTGAGAGTTTGTGAGATAAGGGGTATCTCCCAGTTCCTAGGACATGGGGGGTAGGATTTTTTTTTGTTTGGTTTGTTTGTCTTTTTCTTTCCTTAGTTGCATCTATTGCTTGCTTGCTTCCTCATTTTCCCAATATTTTCTAATTTAAACAAGCTAATTAATTGCCTACCTATTTGGGAGAGTAATACCCCAAAAGGTTAGGTTAGGGTTTACATGTGATTATGATTAAAAATGCTTAATGTTATAATTGTTCTATATCTAGATCTAATACACTTAATAATTCTCTAGCTTAGCCTATTGGGCACCTAAATCAAATTAACTAGATCTCAAGCATCTTAGCATCGTTTAAAGTTTTCTTAATTTCACTTTTACATGCTTAGATCTATAATCTTTAATGTTTAAATTCTTCAATAGGTAGATGGTATTCCTTTTATTTGTATAAATCTCTTAATGTCATATGCCATATGCTTGAAGTAACTTGTTTCTAAGTGATATGGGCAAGTACTAAATCTTTTTCTCTTTCACACTAAATGCTCTTATCTAAATGTTATTGAACATGATCTAAGAGTGATTACTGCATATCTTCCATTGGGTGGCAAGTTGTTCTTGCCTTTGCTATTCTTTCAAGCTATCTAATTGTGCAACCTAGTGACATATGCATTTGTTAATGCTCTTAAATTTTTAACTAAATCAACACATCTTTAAGGCTGAAGTGAGTTTCAGCCAAGCCACTAAATCGCATTTTAAAAGTGTCATAAACTCTTAAAACACTCCTAAACACTCCTAAATGTCCACCTAACTTATATATAAACCAATAGACTATTTAGGGTACCTAAGACCACCATCTTCACCATCTAAAATGGGACTGAGGAAAACAACTGGAGGGTGTAGGTGGACTGCCTCAATACAAGCATGATGTGTCCTCTTCGAAGTACTTTGTATTAGGGATGACTCAAGGGCTAAATGGCAACACTCATTGAGCATCCTGGCAGCTATTTGAAATAGAGGAGGGAGGCTTTGGTGAAAGCTTAATAAAATTTGAGAACCTTAAGAAAGCTTAACAACTCAACCCTGGGCTTAATCTAATAAATACTTTGTTGGTTTAATAATTAAGAGTGGTTGATCTTCATCCTTGCTACTTGTGCTTAACTTTATAAATCTTCTTCTTGATGTATTGATGATGATGATCTTGATGTTTTGATGATACTGTTATATGGTGCTTTAATCTTTTTATGACCCCGCATAAACAATAAATAAATAAGTGTTAGCTTGTTGTTATATTTTATCATTCTTTGAATTGTAAATCTTGGATCTAATATTTATTTGATCAAGTATTCTGAAATAATTATAAAATTCATTGTAAAAGAAAAACCCTTTAACTTAGTTGACCCCTCGTCAAATATTAGGCACTAGTCTTAGTTGTCCTAGGGGAAATGTCTACTTTACATACTAACCCCTTGCATCTTGCATCCGTTGTTTGTGCATCTTAGGATTAGAATCCCCCACACCTTGTAAATAATTAAAACTAACCCCTAGAACACATAACTTAATTACAAACGAAATCCAGTATCCCACCCCCTTATTTCCTAGGAGTGAGCCTAGATTCAAGAGGTTCAAGTCAAAGTGACAACGGGCTTTGAACCTAGGTATCAGGCTCCAAGGACACTAAGTGAGCCGGACTTAGCCTCATTTGCAAGTGTGTATTAGGATGACAACACAACACAATCATAGGAACATCACACCCTCCGTGTTTGATTGTTTGATATGTCTCTAGTTGTTATGGCATTATTGTGATCATATGTTTCATCTTAATCTATTAAAGTTATGATCATTATACTAACCCATTAATACTAGAGATGCACTTGTTGATCTCCCCTTGAGGGGATATTCTTGGTTTGTTGTATGTTCAAGGAAGGTTATCTTTTTAAATTCAATGGAGGTTTCCATGGAAATGTTGTTTCTCTTGTTTCTTGTTCCAGTGTGAGGTAGGATTAATCAGTGATAGCTCTAAGAGGGAGCTATAGTGACAATTGAATAAGGAAACATATTAGATAGTCTCCTCTAGTTTGAGACATGAAGAAGATATATGTAGCACTCATATATCGCAACCAATGATGCAAATCATGAAGAAGGGTGTCTTTTGAAGGATCTTGCAGATTCCTCGTGAAGAGATTACGTGAGGGAGCAGCAGAGGCTCCAACACATATCCAGCATGAGTAGGTGCTTACATTTCTACTAAGCCTCCGTAAGTGTGACGTTTGATAGGAATGTAAATGCTCGGGAAAGTTAATGATTGCGATTGTGTAAATATTCCCACATTTATCATTATAATTGATCAAGTTGGAATATGCCCAGATGTAATCTTCGATGGATTGAATATTCGAGTTGCTACTAGATCTCTAGGAGGATATCGAGTAGACATTCCAAGATTGGTCAGACACACTTGACCATTTGGGAATAATCCTAGGGTAGTCTTCGATGCACTGAAGGCTTGAGACCCCGGGTAAGCCTTTGATGGACTGAAGAATCAAAGCTTGATGTAGTCTTCGATGGACTGAATCTATGTAGTTCTTGATGGATTGAGGACTCCTCCAATGTGTGTGAATTCATCGTGCATAACACTCACACTGAGGTGAGTGGCCCCGATAAGCATTGGTCCGACCCTTCTCCCAGTACTGGGATGCAAACTAGGGGAGATAGGGAACATCTACATCCAAGTATATGTTCCCCGATGTATTCCTTTGGACATTGAAGACTCGAGGTTCTTAAGGTGCAATTCCACATGTCCATAACATCGGTTAGATGTACCGTATCGATCCCCGGCGGGAATATGTACATTCCAGACTAATCTTGATCATTCTTAAATACTTGATCATGTGGGAAATGTGGACCTGATCAACTATGAGGTGAATGTTTCTCCGATGTGGTCATAATTCTTGTCATGGGACAATAAATACCCAAGGTGCTAGATACGTGGTTGTGGAGATGGATCATCAATATAGCTAATGGGGCTCATGGATAAACTTTTCATGACAAAAGAATACCAATAACAAGTACAAGATATGTTTGATGAATGCTTCCTATGAGAGGGAGTATTGATGGTTGCATCTTCATGAGATATTCTTTAGATCGTACTCCCTCAATGGAATGAGTTGGGTATGACACTTACCAATGGAATGATAATTTTCACTAGGTTGGTGCCTAAAATCCCTTGGGAGTAGACCAAGTTGACATGTCATGGGTGAGTAGGTCCTAGTGCCACACTACAGACAAGTAGGTCCTAGTGCCACACTACGAGTGAGTAGGTCCAAGTATATTCTAGTGGTTTTGAGGCCCTAGAAAAGGTCCACATTAGGTGTATCCATGTGCAATGTGATGATAAGCACAAGAGTATGGTTCAAGGTGGACTAAGGGCATGGCTCTGAGTAACGTATGGCATAGCTTGTGAGGATATGAGGACCAAAGGAAAAAACATCATGGAGAATACCTCCCTAGCTAAGATGGAGGTTGATGTTTTTGTAGTCAAGTGGATGTATTCACCTCCTGGATAACCTTTTATTATAGATGAAGCCTGAAGATGTAAAGGAAAACCATTGGAAGTCAACGACAATATCATAAGAGAAGTTGACCTCACAGAAAATAATAAAGAAGAATTATAATGCTCCAAAAGTAAAGTCAACTCCAAAGAAAAAAAAAAGATAAAACAAAAATATATTTTCCGTGAAAGTTAGGCCTAATCTTGCCAAACCCACTGACAGATTATTATAAATAAGAGTGACTCCTTCTTCATTTGGCACACTCTCTCATGGAGATATAGTGCATGTTTGGTGGAGAGATGTAGCTGCAAAAGGAAGGAAGGAGGGCACATCTTAGTTAGGGTTTCATCATACCTCCCACAAGGGTTTGTCTTTTTTGATGTGCATGGTGAAGGTCAACCACTCTAGCACTCTGGCTAGAGTGAGCTGCAGCTGCATTTTTGGTTATCTCTTGGTGGTGCATTAGTGGAAGCTAGACACCCTAGCACTCTAGTTAGGGTGTGTTGCATCTATGTTGTTAGATTATTTCTTGTTGGTTTGCTCTAGTGGATAGAACTTGTTCTTAGTTATTTTTTCTTGGCAAGGATATTCTCTATAAAAAGGTTGTTGGGATTTCTCCCCTTATGTAGAAGGGTTTCCCTGTGATGTATATGTTATGCTCTGGGGTGGCATGATTAGATGCCTATGGTTGGGAGATGTTGCAACATCGCCTATGGAGAAACAAGAATACAAAATAAGTCTAAATTGCTAATGGTAAATCTAATGTTAACATATCAATAAAATTCAACAATGTGCACATGGATATTCATGTTGCTCTATTGTTAACTCATAAACATGTATTATGCTTTCAAATTTAATTAGGCTTTTGACCGACCTAGGCATAAAAGATTTTGTTGAGATGATGTCTCTTACCGAGGTTGCTATATACTCCTTCAACTAATCCTCGGTGACAAATTAAATATTTTCCATGGCTAGGCCTTTCCAATTTCCAATATTGTTGTGATTTCTATGGGAGAAAAATGTGTTGTTTTCTCTAAGGATGACAACCGACATTTCTTGGTTATTGATTCCCCTAGTTTCCAAACTTCATGCAACTCCCTAAAGGATTCCTTTGCATATTTTTCAATATCATAGCTTGATATCTTACAACTATTAGGTCTTATATTATTATGTAGGATATTAGTTTGACTTTTTCTAGGAATGTCTACGGATGCATATGTAGGATTTATTTGCCCTTGTGTTACCTGGTCGAACCATGCTTATATATCCCTTAGAGCATCTTTCCATTATTCCACTTTCTTAGTCAGTGAAAGCAACTCAATGTTTTGTATATGGAGAGCTTGTATTTTTTCATAAAAAAGTTCACTAAACTATCTTTAGATCATCCCAAATCTCAAGGGTGTGTGTTTTGAATTCAATGACATTGTCCTTGTAATCTTGATAATACGCCACTTGATTCTTTACGAACTCTATTTGATTATTTCACTCTCATAGTTCTTTGAGTGTATCTTCAATGTTACTCACATTTGCTTGAGTGAAGACTACATTTGCGTGAGTTAATGCTGCAAGATTTGTGTATTTAGCATCAAGCATAGGCACTTATGTGGTTACTACCATGTCTTTATCAATTATGAGCCTTCTTTTCCTGTGAGTTTGTATTACAATTTGTTTTTACCATGCTTATATATCCCTTAGAGCATCTTTCCATTCTTCCACTTTCTTAGTAAGTGAAAGAAAATCAATGTTTTGTATCCGGAGAGCTTGTAGTTTTTCATAAAAATTTCACTAAACTATCTTTGGATCATCTTGGATCTCAAGGATGTATGTTTGAATTCAATGATAATGGCCTTGTAAGCTTGATAATACACCACTTGATTCTTTACGAACTCTATTTGATTCTTTCACTCTCATAGTTCTTTGAGTGTAACTTCAATGTTACTCACATTTGCTTGAGTGAAGGCTACATTTGCTTGAGCCATTGTTGCAATATTTGTGTATTGAGCATCAACCATAGGCACTTATGTGGCTACTACCAGTTATTTATCAATTATGAGCCTTCTTTTCCTGTGATTTTGTCTTACAATTTGTTTTTTACCATGCTTATATATCCCTTAGAGCATATTTCCATTCTTCCACTTTCTTAGTAAGTGAAAGAAACTCAATGTTTTGTATCCGAAGAGCTTGTATTTTTTCATAAAAAGTTCACTAAACTATATTTAGATCATCTTGGATCTCAAGGGTGTGTGTTATGAATTCAATGGCATTGGCCTTGTAAGCTTGATAATATGCCACTTGATTCTTTAAGATCTCTATTTGATTCTTGCACTCTCATAATTCTTTAAGCATATCTTTAATGTTACTCACATTTGCTTGAGTGAAGGCTACATTTGCTTGAGCCATTCTTGCAAGATTTGTGTATCTAGCATCAACCATGGGCACTTATGTGGTTACTACCATGTCTTTATCAATTATGAGCCTTCTTTTCATGCGAGTTTGTCTTACAATTTGTTTTTACCATGCTTATATATCCCTTAGAGTATCTTTCCATTCTTCCACTTTCTTAGTCGGTGAAAGCAAATCAATGTTTTGTATCCAGAGAGCTTGTAGTTTTTCATAAAAATTTCACTAAACTTTCTTCATATCATCCTAGATCTCAAGGGTGTGTGTTTTGAATTCAATGACATTGGCCTTGTAAGATTTATAATACGCCACTTGATTCTTTACGAACTCTATTTGATTCTTGCACTCTCATAGTTCTTTGAGTGTATCTTCAATGTTACTCACATTTGCTTGAGTGAATGCTACATTTGATTGAGCCATTGCTACAAGATTTGTGTATTTGGTATCAACCATAGGCACTTATGTGGTTACTACCGTGTCTTTATCAATTATGAGCCTTATTTTCCTGTGAGTTTGTCTTACAATTTGTTTTATTTTTCCATTGAAGATGAATGTTTCCAATCTGACCACTTTATCAGTTGGCCTTGGGATAGGCATATATCCTCTTATGGTGATTCTATATGATGGCATAACAAACATGTTTATAGGATTTTTCACATGTTATTTAGGTGGTTCTTCCTATGTTACTTTTGTCTTCTTAATATTTTTGTATCTTTTCTTTCTTCTTTCTTTCTCCTTTTTTTGTTTTCTCTCTTTTTTTTTTTTTTTTTTTTTTCTTCTCTTTTCTTTCTTTTTATCTTATTCAACCTCTACTTTCTTCTCTTCCTGCTAGTCTTTTTGCTTCTTCTTAGATTCCTCTAATTATATTTTCTTGTTCTCTTCCTCAATCCTTTTCTCTTCTACTTCTTTTTCTACAATGACCTTGACTTTTAGCTTCTCTCTCTAAAGGTTTGTGCCTTTTCTTCTCTCAGCTTTTTATGTCCCTCCCATAGCTACTTCTTTCTTTGTTCATCCTCTTCAACCTTTTCCCTTTGCATGGAATCAGTTTCCTCAGAGCTTGCTACTCCCATATCTCTCCTTCTTTTTCTTTCTTCTCACTTCCTCCTTGACTCTTTTTAGGTTTCACTCCTTTCCTCATGAGTGTAAGTGAAGGATTGCACCACATAAGTACAAGTTTTGTCTACCACCCATTGGCCTACCCACAATCTTCCTTTTTAATTTATACTTTTCCATGTACTCTCCATTTGACCTTGCCCACACATAATTTGTTAACCCATACATGCCGATGTATATTGGAAATTGAGGGCATAATTTCTTCTGATACTTAGCCAAGAAATCATTAAATCCATGAAGGGTTGTTTGATAAGAAATTTCTTGAATTACAACCCTATCAAGTACATGGATGGGAAGACTATGAGGAGCCTTGATTTCTCCATAGACCCTAATGTATGTGGAATGTTCATCTAAGTACCAATCATCAATTCACTTTAAGACTTGTATTGCTTATTCTAACAATCTTACACATTTCTTGCAAAAGATAAATCCATACAAGGGGACTAGAAAGTGGTCGCAAATATGTGCATAATGATGCATGTATCCATGTTTCCACAAAATTTGACAATAGACATGAATTGGAGGCAAATTTGGGGTCCATAACCAATCCATTCCAGGGAATGCATTAGAAACATGTAGAATATTTGGGAGATAAGAGGACATGTAAAATTCCACTTTAGTATTATATGTATCAAATTTGGGTCAACCAATTGCTCTAGTCAATGCATAGGACAATATGACATTCTGATTGAGTATTTTTCCCTCATTAATAATGGTGAGTGCTGAAGCATTTCCACAATAACACCTAGGATTTATTTTCCCAAGGTTTTTCCTTGTTTATTAGTCATAATTAGGTCGGATTATCCAAATTATATTTTAGGGGGAATATTCCACCCAAAGAATATCTTCCCTTTTAGTTGACACTTCAGTTTAAATAGTTGAGTTGAGTTTAGATGTTGCATTGGTTTTGTCACCATGCAACATTGGGATCATCATCATGTTAATGCACACTTGCCTTGGGATCATCACCATACTGGTGCATTACCCTTGATTCCTTGATCTACTCCTCACTACACTATGTTCAGTCAGTTAACTAAAGACTAGTTGACTAGTTAACTCAGTTAGGTGGCAGTTCACTTCTGTAACTGCCTGAGAGACTAGACTAGGTGGCAGTTCACTCCCCTAAATAATGGTGTGTGCCCATATCACTCTAGACCACCACTATGGTACATTGGTTCTCCTCCAATGCGCATTCATTGAATTATACAAAGTAAATCAAGTGTAAATTATTCATTATTCAATACGGTTAATGATAATTCTTCCATTTTTTTTATCCTTCCTCTTCTCTCTTAATTTCTCTCTACAAATGTGTGTAGTATTTTCTAGCTAGATATATTCTATGAAGTTTCAAAACATTTACATGGTATAAGAGCCAACGGACTGCTAAGCAAAAGCTACACCAATTTTTTTTGCAAGTACAAAAGATTGAAGACAACAGAAAGATGGATTTCCAAAAATAATTCATTCTTACACCTTACAACTACTTTGCATGGAAGGAGAAAATAGTCATAGATCTTTGAACCAGATGATTGTATAGGTTAACCTTGAATACAAACACAGAACCAACATCATCCATAGAAAAATTGAAGTACTTAAATCGAATGGATGAAGCATTCAGAACAATTTGCAGTCTTATTTCTCTCGATCTCCTTTTTCACATATCTTCCTGTAAGACTCCCAATGAAGCCTGGACCACCTTGGAAGGACTCTTTGGAAAACAGGATGAGATGAGGGGAAAAATGCTGGAGGTGGAATTCCTCACATTGGATCCAAAAAGCTTCGACAATATCCAATATTTCTTTACAAAATTCAAGGATTTACTGTCGCAACTCAAAGCTTGCAGGGTTGATAAATCTAAGGAGGAGAAACAAATGGTTCTCACAATTCTCTCCAAAATTTGTCCTGAATTGTCTATGTTCATGTCCACATTCCATTCAGTCAGATTCACCTCTGGAGCCACCTGGAAGATACCTTCTCTTGAGGAATTTACCGAATCCCTGACACAAGAGCAAACCAAGCTCATCAACATGCGAAAAATCAAAGGCCCAAAGGCGCATGCACTTATTGTGCAAGATGGCAGACATAAATATCATAAATCTAAATATAAAGGAAAAAGGAAAGCTCATGCAAATCCAAAGAAGGAAGGGTACTCAAAACCCTTCATCGATGCCTTCGGATCCAAAGGGGAAAAGGGAAGAAAAGGGGAGAAATGCACGTACTGCCACAAAGGATTCCATCTAGAATCTGCATGCATGCAAAAAAAAATAGATCTAATGACTCAAATACTTCAGCAAAACAACCTTGGAGATCACATTCTCGAGGGTGCCAAGAAGAAGAACCTAGAAGATCAGAATCCCAAGAAAGGAAATTCTAGCCATGCCTTGATTTCCATCAACTCCTCTCACGATGTTTGGATCATAGATTCAAGAGCATCACATCACATGGATGCCTCAAAAGTAGTCTATTCTTCATTGGATGCATGGAAAGGTCCTCTTATTCTGATGGGGGACAACTCTTCAGTCGAAGTCACTGACAAAGGAATGATTGAACTCACCAACAGAAGCTTCGAGAATGTGTTGCACGTTCCCAAACTCTCCATCAACCTTCTCTCCATGTATCAAATGATGAATTTTGACACCGGAAATAAATTCATACTCACACCAAATGTAGTGGACATCTATGACATGAAAACCAACTCTAGGGTTTATGTCGGTGAGGTAAATCATCAGTCTAGATTGTATACATTTTCTGAATTTATTGAACCAGATTTTGCTTTACTACTTACTCGTGCTGATGAAAGTGGTAGGATATGGCATGAAAGGTTTGGACATTTGAATTTCAGATACATGCAACAACTTAGCAAGCAAATATTGGTTGATGGTCTACCATACATCTATTTCTCCAAGGGAGTATGTGAGGAATGTGTTCTTGGAAAACACCCTCAAGAGAAATTCGACAAAGGAAAGTCTCAGAGAGCTTATGTGCCT
>SNQJ01S0227888.1:1320-14484 GCA_010110895.2 Picea sitchensis | reverse complement strand
ACAGAGGTAGCAGCCTCACATTGAGTTGGTGCTCAATTGTAAATGATGTACAGAACAGAAAAAGACTGCCTATCATTTCGAAGAAGAAGAGGTTTTCTCCCTTCATGGGTTTCCTCGTGAAAATCTGTCTCTGTGTGTATTTTGTGTGTGACTGATGATCTTTACTTTTACTGTCCATATGTTGTATGTTGTTGATGACACATGAAGGAAGATTAATAATGTTTTAAAAGGTATAAAATTGTTTAAGCTCACATACAACTGATTCACCCCCCCCTCTCAGTTGTTTTAGTATTTCCAACACACACTTAGTAAGAACTAAAGGAAGATTATGGAGAGCCATGGAGTTAATTTGACCTTCCTTGGAAATTGGATAATAAAATATAATCTTTTAAATGACAATTCAAACTCTAACTATGCCAAGTCATTGTTGAGTCATCGCCCACATGCAACCAATAAAACCTTGCCACATGTAACCAATGAAAATATTCCATGTGTCATCAATAATATGTTGCCATGTGTCTTCATATGATAGCTCAGTAATACATCACATGTCTACAATTGCAGGCTAACATGTGTCATAATTCCACGCTACAATATGGCACCATTCATATGCTTCCACTTGTCATCTCTTCACATGTTTTCATGTGGAATAATGTCATTGGTTAGGAATTTAAATTTAAAAAAAAAAATTGAAAGAGGGAGTGAATGAGAGTGTAGGAAAGAGGGGAATAGTGGGTGTAAATGTGTTGAACCTGCACAAAATAGATCTATCTAGAAAATACTACACATATTTGTAGAGAGAATTGAGAAAGAAGAAGAAGGAGAGAAAGAGTGGAAGAATCCTCATTAACCATAATGAATAATGAATAATTTACACATGATATACTATGTATAACTCAATGAATGTGCACTTGAGGAGAACCAATGCACCATAGTGGTGGTCTAGAGTGATCTGGACACACACCAGTAGTTACAAGAGTGAACTGCCACCTAGTCTATTCTCTCAGGCAGTTACGGGAGTGAACTACCACCTAGCTGATTTAACTAGTCAACCAGTCTTCAGTTAACTGACTGAACAGAGTGTAGTGAGGATTATATCAAGGAATCAAGTTTAATGCGCCATTCTAGTGATGTTCCCAAGGCAAGTGCACATTATCATGGTGATGATCCCAATGTTGCATGGTGACAAAACCAATGCAACATCTAGACTCAACTCAACTAGTCAAATTGAAGTGTCAACTGAAGAGAATATTCTCCAGGTCGAATATTCTCCCCTAAAATATAGGATACTGGATAATGACTAATTATGACTAATAAACAAGGAAAAACCTTTGGAAAAAAAATCCTAGGTGTGTGTGAAGTAACTCCAACACCCCCCTTGAACATCACTATGGTGAAAATAAAGAATGGGGCAACGAGGCCATGTTAGGTACCCAAATACAAAATATACATTTAAAATAAAGTGAGGAAAGAGGGAAAACCTCATCGTAAAACCCCCCCGCAAGGTACAATGTATGTAAAAATAAGAACTACAGTTGCTAGGCAACTGTATCCTTCACTCGAAGATGACTTCGCAGAGAATGGAACTTCTGCTCAGTGAAGGTCTTGGTGAAGATGTATGTCATCTATTCTGTTAAAGGAAATAACTGTAGGTCGATGATCCCCTCGTGTACTAAGTCCCAGATGTAGTGCATGTGGATCTCAATGTGCTTCGTCCGCTGCCTCTGAATTGGATCTCTGCAGAACTTTAGAGTGCTCTGGTTGTCACACCAGATGACGATCGGGCGATGAAACTGAATGCCCAACTCAGTGAGAAAATGTTGTAGCCACGTATCCTGAATGGTTATGTTAACTACCCCTCTGTACTATGCCTTGGCTAAAGATAGATCAATGGTAGCTTGCTTCTTGATCGACCAACAGATAGGCCTAGAACCAAGACTCAGTGAGTAACCAGATGTGGACTTGCGATCAGTGCTATCGCCAGCCCGGTCAGAATCACTAAACCCGATGAGATCTAATGTAGAGTCTGTTGCATAATGAATCCCAAAGGTGATGGTGGCATGTACGTATCGAAGGTTATGATTTGCAGCCTTCCAATTTAGCTCATGCAACTTCTGCATGAACCTAGAAACTACGCCAACTGCATAGGAGAGGTCTAGGATAGAGTGTGTGAGATACAAGAATATCCCCACTAGTTGTTTGTACAGTATGTTTTCAACTAGTGGAGTCTTCCCACCATCCTCAAGTTTGAATCCTGATAGGAAAGGAGTCAGAGAAGACTTGTAGTCTTCCATGTGAAATCTCTCAAGGAGATCTCATGCATACTTGGCATGAGACAATTTGATTCATGATGCATCCTAATTGATCTCGAATCCAAGGACGAAGTGTAGTGGACCCATGTCCATCATCAAAAACCTGTCATGTAGAATCCTCTTGACTACAACAATCGTTGAAGTTGAGCAACCAATGATCAACAAATCATCAACATACAGAACTAAGAGTAGAAGTGAAACAGTCGTCCTAAGAATGTAGACATTTGGGTCTGATTTACAACATACAAAGTTATGTGATAACAGGTAGGAGTCCATATTTTCATACCATGCCCTCGGAGCCTACTTGAGGCCATAAAGGGACTTCTCCAGTTGACAGACCAAAGATGAGTCCTACATAAATCCCTAGGGATGATCCATATAGATATCCTCAGAGAGATCACCATGAAGAAATACATTCTTTATGTCCATATGACGGACTTCCCATCCCTTGGTCGCTACAATGGAAAGTGTCAAACATATCGAATCCATATTCACTACTAGAGCGAAGGTCTCATCATAGTCAATACCATGCACCCGTTGAAAGCCTTTGGAAATAAGCCTAGATTTATATCTTCTAATATGTCCATCTGTTGCACTCTTGGTCCTGTAGACCAATCTTCATATGACAAGTTTGTTGCCAGAAGGAAGGGGAGCTAGATCCCAAGTTTGGTTCTCGAGGAGGGAGTTGTACTCCTCCTGCATGGTAGATTCCCAAAAGGGATTTCCAGCAGCCTCATGATAAGACTGTGGATCTGAATACTGAACCAAGAAAATATTCCTGGAGGGAAATGGTTCAGTGGCAGTGAGTGCAACAAGAGGCTCCTCGAAATCATATCGATTACTCCTAGTATTGGATGGATCACCAACGAGATCCCCTACATCCTGAAGAGTAGTTTGTTCCCACTTGGGCCTCTTCTTTGGCTCTGCAATTGCATCTAGATGCCCTGACTCTGCATATGATTGTACTGAATATATATCTGAATCATCTAATTCCTCTGAATCAAAAATATCATTTGAAGAAGAGTCGACATTTGCATGCTCATCATCTCAGACAGGTGGAAGAATGAAGGTGTCTGCATGCCTCTATTGAGGTACATGTGGGACACTTTCCTCGAATTGGACACTATGCTCAATGATGAGTCAATCCAAGGAAATATCAATAAGTCTATATCCCTTCACACCGTCGGGGTATCCAACAAAAATACACTCAGTTCTCTGTGGATCAAGTGCCTTCCTCTTTTCAAAGGGAATCTGGGCACATGCACGTGAACCAAAAATATGAAAGTGGGTCACTTTTGGTTTGAGGCCGCTCCAAGCCTCGTAGGGGGTCTTATCCTTGACATATCTATGGGGAGATATATTTTGGATGTATGTTGCACAATTAATTTCTTCGGCCCATAGTCTCTATGGTAGTGACTTTGCATGCAACATGCAAGATTCCATCTCCTTTAGAGATTTGTTTTTTCACTCATCAACTTCGTTTTGTTGTAGATTATAGGGAACTGTGTGCTGCAAATGAATCCATGCCTCATGGAAAATATTATGGATCTCATGATTGACATACTCTCCCCCGTTATCATTTCAGAGGACTTTGATTTTATTTTCGGACTGTGTCTCAACCAGGGCTTTGAAATCTTTGAGGTGTTGAAAGACCTCGTATTTTTTCTTGAGAAAGTAGATCCATGTAAAACATGAGAAATCATCAACAAAAATGAGAAAAATCCTCGCTTTGTTGATATATGGATGTGGAAAAGGACCCATAAGGTCACTGTGGATCAAATCTAAAGGCACGAAATCTCTCTGAGACTTTCCTTTGTCGAATTTCTCTTGAGGGTGTTTTCCAAGAACACATCCTTAACATACTCCCTTGGAGAAATGGATGTCTGGTAGACCATCAACCAATCTTTGCTTGCTAAGTTGTTGCATGTATCTGAAATTCAAATGTCCAAACCTTTCGTGCCATATCCTACTACTTTCATCATCATGAGTAAGCAGTAAAGTAGAATCAGGTTCAATGAATTCAGAAAATGTATACAATCTAGACTAATGATTTACCTCACCGGTAGCAACCCTGGAGTTGGTTTGCATGTCATAGATGTCCACGGAATTTGGTGTGAATATAAATTTATTTCTAGTGTTGGAATTTTTCATCTGATACACGGAGAGAAGGTTGATGGAAAGTTTGAGAACGTGCAACACATTCTCGAAGCTTCTGTTGGTGAGTTTAATCCTTCCTTTGTCGGTGACTTCGATAGAAGAGTTGTCCCCCATCAAAATAGATGGACCTTTGCATGCATCCAATGAAGAATAGACTTATTTTGAGGCAGCCATGTGATGTGATGCTCCTGAATCTACGATCCAAGCATCAGGAAAGGAGTTGATGGAAATCAAGGCATGGCTAGAATTACCTTTCTTGGGATTCTGATCTTCTGGCTTCTTCTTCTTGGCACCCTTGGGGATGCGATCTCCAAGGTTTTTTTTCTGAAGTATTTAAGACATTAGATCTATTTTTTTTCCATGCATGTGGATTCTAGATGGAATCCTTTGTGACAGTACGTGCATTTCTCCCTTTTATTCCCTTTCCCCCTTTTGGATCTGGAGGTATCAGTGAAGGTTTTTGTGTACCCTTCCTTCTTCAGATGTGCATGATCTTTCCTTTTATATTTATCTTTAGATTTATGATATTGATTGCTTCCATATTGCATAGTAAGTGCATGTGCCTTTGGGCCTTTGATTTTTCCCATGTTGGTGAGCTTGGTTTTCTCTTGTGTCAGGGATTTGCTAAAGTCCTCAAGAGAAGGCATATTCCAGGTGGCTCCAGAGGTGAATATGACATAATGGAACGTGGATACGAATACAAATAATTCATGACCAAGTTTGGAGAGAATGGTGAGAACCATTTGTTTCTCCTCCTTATATTTATCAACCCCGCAAGCTTTGAGTTGCGACAGTAAATCCTTGAATTTTGTAAAGAAATATTGGATATTGTCAAATATTTTTGGATCCAATGTGAGACATTACACCTCCATCATGTGTCCCCTCATCTCATCCTATTTTCCAAATATCCCTTCCAAGGTGGTTCAGGCTTCATTGGGAGTCTTACAGGAAGATATGTGAAAAAGGATATCGGGAGAAATAAGACTGCAAATTGTTTCGAATGCTTCATTCATTCGATTTAAGTACTTGTATTTTTATATGGTTGTTGTTGGTTCTGTGTCTGTATTCAAGGTTAACCTGTACAATCCTATGGTTCAGTGATGAATGATTATTTTCTCCTTCCATGCAAAGTAGTTGTAAGGTGTAAGAATGCATTCTTTTTGGAAATCCATCTTTGCGCTGTCTTCAATCTTTTGTACCTCCAAAAATATTTTGGTGTAGATTTTTCTTAGTAGTCCATCGGAGATGATACCATGTAAATGTGTTGAACCTATACATAATATATCTAGATATAAAATAATACACACATTTGCAGAGATAAATTGAGAAGGAAGGAGAGAAAGAATGGAAGAATTATCATTAATTGTAATGAATAATGAATAATTTACACATGATATACTTTGTATAACTCAATGAATGTGCACTGGAGGAGAACCAATGCACCATATTAGTGGTCTAGATTTATCTGGACACACACAAATAGTTACCTGAGTGAACTGCCACCTAGTCTAGTCTCTCAGGCAGTTACGGGAGTGAATAGCCACCTAGCTAAGTTCACTAGTCAACCAGTCTTCAGTTAACTGATTGAACAGAGTGTAGTGAGGATTAGATCAAGGAATAAAGGGTAATGTGCCATTCTGGTGATGATCCCAAGGCAATTTCACATTATCATGGTGATGATCCCAATGTTGCATGGTGACAAAACCAATGCAGCATCTAGACTCAACTCAACTAGTTAAACTGAAGTGTCAACTGAAGAGAATATTCTCCAAGTGGAATATTCTCCCCTAAAATATAGGATACTAGATAATTACTAATTATGACTAATAAACAAGGAAAAACCTTAGGAAAAATAAATCCTAGGTGTGTGTGAAGTAACTCTAACAGTGGCTAGTTAGGGAGGGGAGATTTGTAGGGAACGGGTGAGATTAGGATGATGTACGGTGAGGTGAGGAAATATTCCATTTGTCATCAATAACACATTTCCATGTGTCTTCATATGATAGCTCAGTAATATATCACATATCTCCAATGGCGGGCTTCCATGTGTCATAATTCCATGCTGCAATATGGCACCATTCATATGCTTCCACTTGTCATCTCTTCACATGTTTTCATGTGGAATAATGTCATTGGTTAGGAATTTAAATTTTAAAAAAATAAGGTTGAAAGGGGGAGTGAAAAAGAGTGTAGGAAAGAGGGGAATAATGGGTAGTTAGGGAGGGGAGATTGGGATATCGGGTCATAGAATGCATTTTGATGGAAAAATATTAGGTTAAAATGCTAGCCTAACTTGAAATTGAGTTAGTGCTCGTTAGGTAGGTTTCACATCATATTCCATAGGGATCAATGGATGGGATCGATGAATGGCATGTTGGTCCTGCAGGGGCTACCATTGAAAGTTGGGAAATAGACCTGGAAATATATAGGTCCCACAAGGGTGGTATAACCCTAAAATTAGACAAATTTTATTGGATTAAATCGGCCATCAACCATGGGAATGAACCTATGGAATAATGTCATTGGTTAGGAATTTAAATTTAAAAGAAAAAGGTTGAAATGGGGAGTGAACAAGAGTGTAGGAAAGAGGGGAATAGTGGGTAGTTAGAGAGGGGATATTTGTAGGGAGCGTGTGAGAATAGGATGATGTAGGGTGAGGTGAGGAGGGGGAGAAGTGTAGTCATGGGTTGGTGGATGAAGGATGTGAGGAATGAGGGGGGTGTGCCTGAGTCCGCGAGTCCACGAAGGACTTAAAAAAAAACTAAGTATGAAGTGGGGGGAGATAAAGGATAAGGGAGTGGAGAGAGTTTTTGGGAATGAGGGAAGTGAGGGGGTGTGGTGGGTAATATAAAATAAAAATATGAAACTAGAAATATAACAAGAAGAAATTAGGGTCTTGGTTCTATGAAGCAAGAATAAATTAAGGGTCTTGGGCCCATGAAACAAGAAGAAACTAAGGGTCTTGGACCCGAGAAAATTGAAGAAAACCATGGTCTTGGGCCCAAAAAAATTTTAGATGTGTTTCGAAGAAATTAGCTTTATTCCACATGCAAGAAGCATTTTTATTTCTTAAAAACAAACCTGGATATATTGAGCATACGAACTCAGATTTTGGATCCAAAAAATGTGTGGCGAAGATGAGACTGAGGGATACACCATGGACTTATGATATTTCAAAAAATTTCTTCTTTTGATAGTAATTTTTTTATGAATCCAAGAGTGGGAAAATATAGATGACCAAATTTTTGTCCACATCTAGCTCCAATTGCAAGACAGTGACCCCCTGTGGGTTGTTGAGAACACCAGAATCTCAAGACCAGTTGTCTTCTCCATTGGGCTATGGATTCATCTTCAAAATATGTTTTTTGTATTCTTCTTCATTCATGGAGTCATCTTAATAATTTCCTTATTGTAAAAAACTTAACTGAAGAAACAAAATATGTACATACATGATCTACCTACCCTACCTTCCATGGAATAAAGGGGAACCTTAGGTGTAGGTATATTTCTAGTGGATCCATTCAAGAATCTAGTTGATCTTTGGAATGAACTCCAAAACTATGATACATGTCAGGGTTTGTACCAATGAGTCAGGGGCACTCTCAATGTGTATTGGAGAAAAATTGAAGCAAGTGTGTTGGGAATTTGATTGCATTGTTTGAACAACAATTATCTAGAACCATAATTCAATGAATTCAATTCTTGGTTGCTCAAGAATATTATTTTCTTTGATTGGATGAGATGTTTCCAATATTTGAATACATTCATATTTATCCCTATTTCCAACCACTTCCAAGGTTCTTGATTCGTCAAGAATGTCTTGAAAAGACTCTTCCTTCTTGTGAAGGTAATCTTTCTAATCATTATTCTCAAGATTCATTTCTTCCATCAATTCTTCTTGTTGCAAGTTATCTTGTGATTTTTCATCATCTGTTGCAAGGCTAAAATCTGCTTGTACATTTGGTGAAGGCCCCTTAATTTCATTATTGAACTTGTTGCTCAAAATAATTTCATATGGAGTATATGGGAGGATAAAATTTTCTTCTTGTACATTTGAATTTTCAACTTCATCTTCAGTAATATGACTTGACTTAGAAAAGTCATCCAATCTTTGATTAGCTTCTTCTTCAAAATTTGTCACTTCATTATCTTGCGTCCATATGGGAGAGGGTGGGTGTGCAACAACATTTAAAGCATCAGTAAAAACATATGAATGCACTCTCGAGATGAACGTTATTGCAAATGAATTTTCTAACACATCCCAATTGGTAATAGAGTTGGTAATTAGTGAGTTATACCATTCACGAGCATCACCTCACAGAGTTTGTAAAAATAATCTACATTTAACATCTTCATTGAGGTTGAAATCATGACATGTACTGTTGAAATCAAACAAGTTTTATTTTCCATATTCTGAAGTATTCCCAAAGAATGTAGAAAAAAATTCAATAGAAATATCAAGCATTTGAAAATCTACTTCTGGTATATTTAAAGGGGTCGTATGAAATCGTCTCCTTCTTTGAGAATTTCTCCCTTTTGTTGAGTCTTGTAAAGCCATTGATGGGCTTGATGAATAATTTAAAGGAGCACCATGACATGAATGAAATTCTTCATTTTGAGTCTTTCCAATGGAGTTGTCAGGGAGTTGACTCTCATGAATCTTCGGTGCTTCTTGGGTCTTTTTGAAATTATAAAAAAGGTGCAACATATTTCAATAATCTTTTTATAAATCCCTTGCATTTAAGACAAGCAACAATTTTCCTGAATCTATTTTTCGAAACTTTGAACCATGGATATTCTGGGTCTTCAATCTAATCTGAAGTAGGGCCTCAAATATATTGAAAATAAATGTATCCCCAGTATGGTCACCAAAAATGTTAATGTTTGAATATGTCAAAGACCGAAACGACAACCTCACAAGGATATGAATCCCCCTACATTTTTAAAGAGGTGGTACTCCTCTTTCACTTATGATTTTCTTTGAATATATTGGATTAGGAGAATGCTTAGGAAGCAAACCCTAGATATTTATTGCTCAAATTTATCCAATAAAAATGGTTCTTCAATAACATGATCTGATATTTATGTGCAACAAGAATTCTTCTAACACTAGAAAATAGTGATGGAGGGCTTCAACATCATAATTTATTTGTGATCAACATCACATACACAATCTTCTTAATCATATATAAATGCATCCATATATTCTTCATGAGAAATAGGAGAGAATAATTTGATCATCTCAAAGTATTTTAAAAGAGTATTACTATAAATATCAAAAGATAATTTGATATATCAATTTCAAATATCTCATACATAAGACTCAAAGTTACAAGATACAATCGAAATTAACCCCGAAGCGATTCTTTGTGGAGTTTTATTCATGAAATATGTTCTTCATTACAAAATATCTGACAGGCATGTATATGGTTGTAAATACTCCATGATCATATAATAAATGTATTTCGAAGAATACAAGAATAGCACTCAAGAACTCATCCTTGTGCCCAATTCAGAGATTCGGGCATAAATCTCTGAGAAATCATGTAGAAGAAAATAAATAGTGGAGAATATGGAGATCTCTCTTCTTTGATCATAAGCTTGGTTGTATATTCATGGATGTACCTTCTTCTTCCTATGATATTATGCCCATTCCCCTCTGTTAGAAAAATAGGTGTGCTTATTTCACCATAGACAATATAGCAATATTGTCACCCAACCATAGGAACAAAGGCCACCCCTGAGCACCTTAACCTTGACAGATAGAATAATCATGGAAGCAATCTAAAATAAAACCAAGGTAGCACACCTTTTTCCAAGGATTTCACACCAAGAAATAATAACCAAAGACCAATAAGAAACTCCAAACCATAACAAAGAGAAAGTCCAACCAAAATCCAAAATACCAGTTGCAGTAGTTGCATCTTCACTCCCTCTCCAAACTTGTGCACCATTGGTCTTATGCAATTATGAGAGTAAGAGTGAAAAATGAGCTTTATCACCCTTTATTTGTACTTATCTATCTCACTTGACTCAGATAAATTCTCTTTTTGGAGGCTAATAACTAAATATTAAATAATTTCTTGAGTTGACTTGTCTCCTAGGGTTATTATCCAATGTTTCATGGTTTCTCTTTCTTCTCAGAATATTCTAGTCTTGTCAAAGGTTACATGTTGAGGTTAATACCTCCCACAACTACCATAATATCAACACTCCCTCCTAGCTAGGGAGGTATTAAAGGCAATGGTATTGAGCACAAACAGACCACTCAAATTGTAGCATCATCATAGCCACACAAGCTATCTCATGATCAAATCATGAGCATCATCATCACTATCCAACTAGATAGTCTCCATGGAAATCAGAAAAATTCCATCCAATAGAACACAATTGTGTCTATTCATAGTAGTATATAACTACTATACAGGGGTACACAACCACTCTCGATAACACACTGTTATTAACCAATGACATACAATCACTACCAGTGGATCACATCCATCATAGTAGCATACAACTATTGTCCAGAGACATATTGTCTCTACAACAATCATATGATATGATATCAACCTACATAACAATATCATGATACAAACTGAGTCATCTGGGCCATTCTTCCACTCACATATATGAGATCTGGATAAGCACCTCCCCTTAGAAATTAAAATATCATCCATGGGCTATCTGGACTATTCTTCCCAAGCATAGAAGAATAATTGTCCATGATTTATGAGCCTGGACCATTCACCTAACTGGACCATTCCTCCGGCACTAATCACAGTGCAACCTGGAGAGAATTATTCTTCCCTAGGGAATGCATGTCACTGATTGTTGAACTTGGACCATTCACCTAACTGGGCCATTCCTCCGGCACTAATCATAGTGAAACCTGGAGAGAATGAGTCTTCCCTATGGAATGATTGTCCAGACCACTTCCTATGGAAATGATTGTCCTGCACCAACCTCCAAAGTGGACCATTCTTCAAAAAATGATTGTCCATCATAAATCTCGAACCACTTTTTGGATTGAAAAGGAACTTCCCAACCTGGACCATTTTCCGAACTGGAAAATGATTGTCCATAAATAAATAACATATAAGTGCTCTCTCTCAACCTGGGAGTAATCACTTCCTTTTTCAATAAGGAAGTCATCTCCACGAGCCCCGGATTTTCCATTAAGTATGCAAATGTTTCATCTTGGACAGAGGTTTTACCAAAATATATGTTATATGCTCTTCTGTAGAGATATAATGGAGAACCACTTCTCCCCTCTTGACTCTATCATGAAGAAAATAATACTCGATCTCAATGTGCTTCGACCTATCATGGAACAATGGGTTCTCTGAAAGCTTCACACAACTCTAATCATCACAATATATCATAGTCGAATCCAACGCTTGATCAGACAGTCCAAAAACCAAATTACAGAGCCACATTGCTTTTGTACAAGCATTACAAGCTACAATATACTCTGCTTCTGTAGTGCTGAGTGCATCAAACTTATGTTTTCTACTAGCTCGTGACATTGTGGAAAATCTCAAACTAAAACATATCCAAGTAGCACGTATTTTGTCGTCTCCACTCCCTTCTCAATATAAATCGATAAATCCATGCAGTTGTATATCATAACTCAAACGTCCCATGAAAACATTTCAAGGCATGCTTTGCAATTTTTCAATTCTCATGTCTAGGTTCCACCTAGAACTATTTTCACAGTAAAGCAAATATCTGGTTGAGTATTCTCCAAATACATTAATGATCCATTCAATTGTCGATACAGGGACGAGTCTAATGAATTAGAGTCTCTCAATTTATTTCATCATGGGAGTTTTCCATGGATTTGCAATATATCATCCCGAACTAATGAGGAACCATTCTGATACACTTTCTTTGTCATAGGAATTTCCCTCCATGCTTTTGTTGTTGGATTACTGAGAGGGGGGGTGAATCATTAATAGAGCAATTTAATCCTTTTTAACCATATAATCCAAGTGTTATATCAATGAATCATTATCATCCAATAACTATATAGTAAATAAGCAATGAACAAATGAACAAACATACACATACACAGTACACCAGTGTTTTACGTGGAAACCCAAATTGAGAGAAAACCACGGAATGTTTTTTCTTATATGTCTTGAAGAATTACATTTATTGGAAGCACCAACTTCATTTTTTTTCTAGCTACAACTAGAAGGAGGCTCTAACCCCCTAGTTTCTCAGGCTACAACCTAAGAGAAGCTCCAACTCCCCAATTCTCTGGCTACAACCAGAAGGAGGCTACAACCCCCTATGTTCTCCGACTACAACCACCTATCCTTGCCTCGTTCTGCCACCCTAAAGTATAAGTATAATGATGGAACCACTGTCAACATGTCACTGTGAGATATACCGTTGTAAACCTATGCCAATAAATCTGAACCATGTATCAACTTGTACCTAAACCTGTAATCAACCTGTACCATAAACAAGTGCATCAACCATGCACCAACCTGTACCAAATAACATGTAATCAACATGTTCCATAAACAAGTGCATCCAAACATGTACTAATTATGTACCAATCATGTGTCAACTACTCATCAAATATGACTCATCAATATGTACCAACATCATCAACTATACACCTCGTGTATGTGCCAACTCATCAACTACTTGTCTCAACCATGTACTCAACATGTACCTCAACCAA
>SNQJ01S0227886.1:0-14499 GCA_010110895.2 Picea sitchensis | reverse complement strand
CAACTATCGACCTTTGATTCAACTATCGATGATCTACTTTCTCTTTCTTTCTTGGAGCCCTCAATTTTGAGTTTGACTAATTTTCTCTTATATCAAGCGACATGATTCTCTTCTTCCTGGCTCTTAGATTATTCAATTATGGGATCTGAAACCAATTGCTAACAATGAAAACATAAACAAACAATAAACCAAAAACAACAATCACACAATTTAACACAGTTAATACATACCTCATTTCATTTTATTTCTCTCACTACATTTCATTGGAGGATGAATTTCTCCAATGAAGTCCAATCCCCACTGCTGAAAAGGTGTTGAAACTACTACAGGCTTTAATGGCAGAGATTTGAGCTATTGTTTTCCTGAGAACCTCTGGCATTTGATACAAGCTCTAATTTCTCTGCAGACGTCGAGGAATAAAGTGGGCCAATAGTATCCAGCCCAAAGGACCTTGTGAGTTGTGGTCTTCCAGAAATGATGACCTCCGCAGAGACCGCTATGGATATCAAACATGACTTTCTAGGGCTCTTGCAGACCTAGGCATCTTAATAATAACCCTAGGGGATCTTTCCAATACAGGGTTTGGTCAATGAGGCAATATTTGACCTCCTTGAGCTTTAAATCTCCCGCCTTTCTTTTTCCCAATCCATCAGGAGGTTTTAATTCTTGCAGAAAATACAAGATATCCTTGTACCAGTCGCAGGCTGCTAGTGGCAAGGCACCCAAAAAATTCTTGTTGGATTACTCACCTTGCTCATTGACAAATTTAATCCCCAAGGATTTGCAGTTGGATTCAGCTAGCAATTTGGCTAAACCCTATCCCTTTATCAACTTGGTGGGCTTAATTTCTAGATCAAATTCTAGAATTTTGGCAATCCACTTACCTCTTTTCCCATCCATGTCTGGTTGTATAAGAATGTCCTTCACAGAGGCCGAAGGGACATATGCAATGATCTTTGAGTGCAAGACATAGACTCTGAAAGCTTTGAGAGATTTCACCAATGCATAGGCCTGCTTTTCCATGATCTTGTACCGGAGTTCAGCGTCTCTCAATGCCCTGCTCTAGAAGGAAATAGGTTTCTCTTGCCCTTGATCATTTTTCTACAACAAAACTGTCGCTACTATATCACAGGAAGCAAAAGAAAATATCAGGAAATCTTTGGAATAATCGGGGATGATTAGCACAGGTGCCTCAATCAACGCCTTCTTTATTTGGAAAAAATATTCCCTGGGTTCAGTGGTCCATTTTACTTCATTTCCATTCCTCAGCATGGTTGTGATGTGTTTCACCATCTCAGCAAATTTTGAGACGAATCTCCTCAGAAAATTTATTTTCCCCAAGAATGCTTGAACCTCTTTTTTAGATCTGGGAAATGACAGGGTCTAAATTGCCTCCACCCTACTAGGGTCAATTCTTACTCCCTCTATTGATACTATATGGCCTAGCAGCTTCCCCTCCTTCATAGCAAACAAGGATTTCTTGGGGTTTAAGGATAATCCATACCTCCGACACTTCATGAAGACCTTTCTGAAGTGACAACAGTGCTCCTTGTCTGTCCTAGAGAAGACTGTGATATCATCCAGATAGATTACCACAAACTGATCCTTCTCCCCTATGAACGCAATATCCATAGCTTGTTGAAACGTTGCTCCAGCATTCATCAATCCGAAAGGAATTTTGGCATACATGAATGTACCCCAAGGAGTGGTGAAAGGTGTCTTTTCTCTGTCCCCAGGCATGACTGATATCTGATTGTAACCAGAGAAACCATCAATCATGGATATCCTAGATGCACCAGTGACCTTCTGGAATATGTGTTCCATGTTGGGCAGGGGATAATTGTCTTTCTTTGAGATTCTATTCAAGTTCCTTAAATCAACACAGAGTCTGATTTCCCCACTTTTCTTTCTTACTGGGACCAAATTGGCCACCCACTCAGAATACCTCAATGGGACAATGATTCGGGCATCTAACAATTTCTTCACTTCTTTCTCCATGACAAGTAGCAACATCTGATTTATCTTCCTCAGCTTCTGCCTGAATGGTTTAGCCTCTCCTTTCAGTGGGATCTTGTGCTCAATGACATATGTGTAATACATCTTATGGTCTTTGTAGGTCCATGCAAACGCATCAGCAAACTCTCTTAGAAACTCGGCATACTCAATCCTCTGCTCCTTGGTCAAACTCGTTGACAGCTTGACAAACGTAGGCTCTTCTGGTGTGCCAATGTTGCACTCGGCTGTGTTAGCAAAATCACTCGAAACTCTTCCCTTTATTGCCACGTCATTCCCATCGAACAATCTTTCCAATGGGACTAGTCCCCTCGAGATGTGATTGCCAGGCAATTGAATGATATCATGATTCGCTATTTTACTCAGCAACTCACCCCCATCAAACTCTTCCTCAGAGACGCAATCTTGGTCGATATGCATCTCTGAAAATTCTTCAATAGTCTCCAAGAATCTCTTGATCTCGAGATCGTCCTCAAACACCCTCCATTGCTTGACATTGTCAGGTATGGAGGGCTTGTATTTTACTTCTACATCATACATCAGTTTGGGCGGCAAGGGGACCTTGAAAATGCTTGCTGATTAAGACAAATAATCTGCCACTGTGTTTTCTTCTCTTGGGATGAAAGAAATGTTGAACACTGAGAAGAAACTGTCAATTAGGTCCCATACCTCATTTCGATAACTCCTGAGTCGAGGATGCTTGTCCTGATAGGCGCTTCTGACCTGCTAGACTACCAACTCGGCATCTCCGAACACTGCTATATCCTGGATTCCCATTTCCCTTGCGGCTCTTAATCCTAGTATAAGAGCTTCGTACTCTACCACATTGTTGGTAGCTTCAAATTCTAATTTGTATGACAGAGATGTGGTCTCCTGAGCAGGTGACACAAAGACCACTCCAGCTCCGACGCCTTCTCAGGAACAGGCTCCATCAAAATACATTTTCCAAATTTGGGTGATGGCGGGAGGAGCTTCAGAGGAAACAGTGGGCGACTTTCTGAGTTTCAAAAGAGGCTCCGGGGCATGGGTGAGCTGCAGTAAACTGGAGCCTAAATCAGTATCCAAGGCAAAGATGGGGTGATTGGTAGGGTTGGCTTCATCACTGATTATGTAGGCCAGTTGGACTTCCCTGTATAGTATTCTATGTTCCCCTCTGAACACTGGGATGGTAGCATACATGAGGTTCATCTGTAACGTTCCTCCAAGTCGTTTAATCCAATACCTTGACAACAACACGCAAAACTTGGGAGGAACATCAACTACCACAATGTCCATGACCATACTCTTCATGGGCATTGGAATAGAGAAACCACTAGGTCTTTGATGACTCCCAGACATTACACCCTTCTTGAATCAAAAGAGTATAAATCATGGTAGGCCCTGGTCACTTCTAATCCCAGCTCCTCCATTACTATTTTGGGCATAAGATTATGGGAAGGCCCTGAGTCCATGAGGCAGTTGTTCAGTACTTTATCATGTATATTCAGGGATGTGTAGAAGGGAGGGAATGAATCATCTCTATCTTCTACCATGGGCCCTAAGACGACTGCAGGCTTCTCATCTTGAAGGTTTATTGAGTCAGAGGGAGGCTGGGGGGATTCAAATTGTAGCAACTTGGAGAGGGACCTTTTGAAGTCTTCATTTTTAACCAGATCAAAGAGAGGTACATGAATCCTAATCTTTCGAATCTGATGCTCAAAATTGAAGGAGGGGGTAGGTTTAGGAACTTCTCTTACCTTAGTGACAGGCTCTCTGGCTGTCGGCGAAGCACTCTGAGTCTCCTTCTCTTTAGCTGTGGCTGTTGCTGTTTTAGTAGGCCTATCTTCTATGAGGGGAAGATCTGAACTGTCAAAGTCTCCATATTTCCTTCTCGACCTGAGATTATATCTGCCAGGAGTGTGACCAGTCCTTTCTCCCTTCCCTAACTCATGGATCTGAATGTTCATCAAAGATTTTCCGTACGCGGACTGAGTCAAGTGAGGAAAAGGAGGGGTTTATTCAATACAGTGAATTTCTGGGCCAAACTCGTCTATCTCATCTCTTTCCTCATGATCAACTAAGTTGTTTTGGAGGGGGGTTTGGACCCTTTGATCGTCTCTGTCTCTTCCCATTTGTTCCCTCGGGAAAACCCGGGGCACATTGTTTGCAGGTCGTCTGAAACCTCTATTATCAGTGTTCTTGGGACTTCTGTACATGGGCTTCCCTTCTAATTCCATCCTTTCTATCTTGGCAGCAAGCGATCTTAGCGTTCTGGCTGTTTCATCTGTCTGATGGGGCACGGGAGAGGGCTTGGACGAGGAATTTTCAGGCCTGTCCTTGGGCATATTTCTATCACCGGCATTCCTGAGTCGGTTGACAACCAATATGTTGGATTCTACCTCCACGACTGCGTCTTGCATGTGTGCCAGCATAACAACCCTTCTCTCCCTTAGCAGTAGGCATAAATCAGGATCGAAGGTGCTGGAGTAAGTGATATTTGCACAGGCTTCGGAGGGTTTTATCTCAGCAGGAATTTTGTTGTACATTTTATTAAATCTCTTGGAGAAGTCAGAAACATACTCTCCTTCTTTTCTCTTTAACGACCCAAACTCTATCATGTAATACATGAAGTCTTTTTTATCTCCCCACTGCCCCAAAAAGGAATTATCTAGAGCTCTGATCCCATCAATAGATCCAGGAGGTAGGTCCTTGAACCAGTTTCTAGCCTCTCCTTGGAGACTATGGACAAAAATTCTCATCCATACGTCTGTGTGCATGATGACATGGTCATCTGCGAAAGTATAAAAGGATGCTAGGTGCTCTTCAACAGTTATATCCCCCTCGCCTGTAAACTTGGGCAGCTACTTAAGGTACCCTTCTGCTGGGATGTTATTGAGAGGTTGTGGTAGCACGAGGGGAGCGTATCTAGCGGCTATGATGACCTCCATTTCGTTCATAGGGGGATTTGCTCCGGCCATAGGAATATTAGGTGGAGGAGAACTTGGAGGAGAAGGAGTTTGCGAAGGGGCTATAGGGAATGAATCTCGGAGTGGGGTGGGAAACAAAAGATGATTCAAGGAGGAGGGAGTGACAAGGATTTCTTCCCCCAATCCCAGACCAGGAGGGAAAAACTCAGCAGGAGCACTTCCAAAATTCAGGAAATGGGAAACTTGTGAAGGAGGTCTATCAAGAAACTGAGGGGAAGCAAACGGAGTTCTTACAGAAGGAGATGGTAGATTACCTGTTTCGGCGGTGGAAGCTTCTTCTTCGGGGGCCTTTCCTTTTCTGAGGACCACCTCCAGATTGGTTTCAGGTGTAGCTAGGGGCAGTTGTGGATGAGATCGCTTGTGTCTGCCTCTGAAAGCCACAATTGATAGAGCGGGTTCTTCTCAGTGAAGTCGTCACAATGGAGTCGCCAGGTGCACAGCAGCAATCTTGATAATTTTGATTTTCGATGCACCTTCAGAATCAGGTGGTCATTTTCGTTCAATCCCGGGGAAAATATTCAACTTCGTCCCTGACAACGACGCCAGAAATGTTATCGTCGGAATTCACTCCTGGATTGCTTGCAGGAGCAGAGACCGACACCCATCAGTTTAATGTCACGATTTGTTTATAAAGGGTTATCAAATGGAGATAAAGACTCGAGGAGATATCATTCTAACTCAGGGACTGGGTTTGGTATGTAAAGAACTAAGGAGGTCTGGAATCCTAACTTCAGCCAGTAGGTTGATTAAAAGATGAGCAGGTGGAAGACTTAGGAGAAAATGAACAAACAACTCTGGGGAACATGCTTGCAACGGTTTGTGGGGGGAAAAATCTGAAAGAAGGATCCTCCTGGTTTTGGGCTTCAAGAAACTAAATAGAAGACTCGGCTGGATCCCCCAATTCCAAGTCATTCACGTTAAAGAAATCACAGGAACCGGCTAGAGGCTCTGTAGCCATTACAGTGATCCATTACAACATCATCCTATAATAGCTACAGCTCGACTGGATCCTCCAATTCTGAGCTACTCTAACACAGTGTAAACAAAGACGTGAAAGAAACTGGCATTCATAAGGCAAGAAGTCTCAAAAGTTAATACATAACCATAACACAATGCTTCATTAAAACTTTACAACCGGGAGCTCAACTCAACCATCGATACCTACAAAATGCCTACATATACTTGGGACTAACTCTGGCTCTCCAGGCGCGATCATATCGTGAATTCAATGCTTAACGTTAAGGAGCTTCTCTTATCAGGATGGGCTGTCAGTCTGCCTCCATCAAATCTGCCCTATGTTCCACTGTCACACACCTCTTTAATTCAGTATGGCTCCCACCAGGGGGAAGCTGAGCCTCTTGAATATTGAATTGGCATGCGCAGGTCCCTCTGGTGAGTTGGAGGCTCGGCGTGGCTTTCTTGAAGAAAATTGGTTCGAGGGACCCTCCTGGGTAAATTTCGGTCGGGACCTCTATGTTTTGCAATAAATGGGTGATGTGAGGCTTCACCCAACCTTTTTCTCCTTTCTGTTGAACCGAAGCAGCCTTTTTGGATCCCTGAGTGGAATCCCTAATGAACACCCGATCCAGCCTATAGGTCCCTTCTTCTTTTCTCATGGTTTTCTGAACTTCACCGTGACCCTTTCCCAACTCTGTATCAGGTTTCAGGGTTTCGCTTTCCCCATTGTCGAGAGTTCTCGACCCTCTGAACTCCCGATAACCGATTCTTTGATGAGCGCATGTATGGGTTAGCCCTCCTAGCTATTACTATGGTCCATGCGACCACCTCTGATATGATCTGAGCCGAACCTCTGTCGGGGTTTCAACATTTTTGATGTCTTGATACACAAGTCCCCGGAACTCACGATTCCCAAAAACCCGATGGCTCATGGTCATTGACATGTCAACGGTCCGTTCCAATCGCGAAAAACTGCCACTTGTCTTCCACTTGTGGTACTTAACTCCGTCGGGAATTTCGCGTATCGGGATATCGCGATTTCCGTTGTCATGTGCACGGGACTTTTAGTTCCCCGATTCCCAATTCTGTGGGATATCTCGCCATGTGTCCCTGCTGACGGATGGTTCCGATCTAGTTGGGAAATCGCGGATTGCGATTCCTTCTTGCAAGAGTTTCTTATCTTTAAAAACTCTGATTTTCCTCTTCTGTACACTCGGGGTTAACCTCGGCGCAAATTCCAGAGATCTAATGACTGACGGGATTTCGTTGATCTCCTCTCTAAGATTCTAGCCATCAATTTTCTTAGAAGATGGTTCTCGACTGCTGAAGACAAAACTTTGCCCGCTCGCTTGCTTGACTTGCTGCTACAAGATGGGATTATCTCGCGATATGCTCAGGCGCTTCCTGTGCAAAATGAAGACCTCGGTACGCCTAATCCCGAGACAAGAAATATCACTAACAAGTTTATAATATCGTTTTTAGTGGTAGTTGTTCCGCTTCATGCAATAAAAAATAGTGGCAATAGTTTTGAGTGAGGAAATAATTAAAAAAACTAGAGATGAGACAAAAAAAGATCATTTAAACATCAATTATTAAATCAACTAACATATAGAAGCCTTTCAAATTGGAGATGGATGCAAGTGAATATGTTATGGGACTGGTGGTGATGTTGGGAGGTAATATAGTATGATACCATTATGAAATGTTTCATGGAGGAGTCCTGAACTACCCTACCCATGCTAAAGAATTGTATGCCCTTCTTCAATATGCTAAGAAGTGGAAACATTATTTGATGGGAAAGAAAATATTTATTCACACAGATCAATAGATACTACAATATACAAAGGAAGATGGGGAACCACTCAGGAAGAAGGTCACATTCTCTGATACATCGGGATGGAGAGAAAGGCTAGGAAGAAACCCCATTAACTAGGATTGAGAAGAAGGCAGTGGAGGTAAGGTTTAAGATCCAATTCACCCAGTGTTGATCGAAGCCAAAGGAATATAAGATGGCTCGAAGGTACTGCCAACTTGCTTTGTCAAAAGCTTTTGAAAGATCGAGTTTGATTAAGATACCTAGAGTTTTTGTTGACTTGAGAGAATGGATGACCTCGTGAGAAAGAATGACGGTGTCCATGATTTGTCTTCCCTCCACATATCCTGCTTGTTCCTTGGAAATGACGAAGGTCATAATGGGCTTGAGGCCATTTGCTACCACTTTTGTTATGATTTTGTAGATCACGTTGCAGAGAGAAATAGGTCTGAACTGTTTGGGATTTGTGTCCCGTTCCTCTTCTCGGATGAGGGTGAGAAAGGTCACGTTGAGGGATGGAAGGACTTGGCCTGAGGTGCGTGATTCCTCAACAACCTCCGAAGCTTCTTTTCTTACTAGATCCCAACATTGGTGGAAGAAGTTGGTGGTGAAACCATATGGACCTGGGGCCTTCCCTAGGGGCATGGCTTTTCCGGCTTGATCTACTTACTCTTGGTTGATAGGTCGCATGAGGGTTGTGTTTTGTTCGGGAGTCACCATAGAAGGTATATGCCTGGTTACTCGTTTGATTGCTACAGTCCTGTCCTCCTTGGCTTCCATTAGGATGTCTCGGTAGTAATTGTTAAGCGTTGCTTCTTTTTGGGTATGCTCTCGGATTGGATTACCTTGGCCATCTTCCAGCTGAGTGATTATGTTAATATGTGTATGGTGTACCATTTCTCTGTGGAAAATTTTTGTTTTTTTTCCCCCGTCTTGGAGCCATTGAACCGTGGACTTCTGTCTCCACAAGATTTCCTCTTTCCTTTTCCTCTCTTCTAGCTGCACTTGAAGCTGCTCCTCCTCTTTCATTAGTTCAATAGTTTGAGTTCTTGAGATGAAGGTTTTTTGTATCTCCATCAATTTGCTCTCTATGTCCTGCATACTTTGGAATATGTTGCCAAAGGTGTTCTCGTTGCAGAGTTTCAGCGACTGCTTGAAGATTTTGAGGCGTTGCTGAAATTTGTACATGCTTGTGCCATGATCTATTTCTGCCTGAGCCCACCAGGTCTTTGCAAGTTGGTGAAAGTCCGGGTGTGAGAGCTATAATTTCTCAAACTGAAAGGGTTTGTATTTGGGTGTTGCCCCTGTTTCTATGTTGAAGGCAATTGGCCAATGGTCTGACCCTACTTTTGGGAGAATGAGAGTTTCCATGTAAGGGGCTTCTTCCATGAGTTCTTCAGCCACGAGGAAACCATCCAGACGACAAGAAATATGTTGATTTCCTGACCTACAGTTGGACCAGGTGAAGGTGCCATTGCTATTTTCAACGTTTACTAGCTTTAACTGGTCAATGAGGGTTTTGAACTTAAGGCTATATTGTTCGAGTCATTTTCTCCCTCCTGTTTTTTCTTCAAGTGACAAGATCATGTTGAAATTGCCTCCTAAGATCCAGTTGGAAGTGGTCAACAAGGTTTTGATGAAAATTAGTCGTTCCAGAAGTTTTTCTTTTTCCTGTTGACTTTCGGGTCCCTAAACATTTGTGATAGTCCCCATCTGGTTTGAGCCTGTGATCTCAAAGTGGTTCGTTATTGTGACTATGGTAGAAAAATATCTACTCAAAGAGACATTGCAAGGCTTCCATAAAATGGCTAGAACCCCTAAGGCCCCTATGGAGTCTATTAGAATAAATTCACATCCTCTCCAGATGCGTTGGAAGATGGTTTCAGCTTTTCCCCTACACATTTTGTTTCCTGTAACATTAGAATATCTGGGTTCTTTGCTTTGATGCACTTTCAGAGGATCCTTTTTTTGGATCAACTATTGAGTCCTCTAATGTTCCAGGTGATGATATTCATCATTAAGAGGGTGGGGTTGGGTGGAGGTATCCCTCTGAGATCTTGTGAATCTGCCCTGAGTTGATCATGAGGTTACCCACCTCCTCGTAGGATTTTTCTTTCTGGTCGTGACAGTGGTGAAGCCATCTCACTGTGTGGTGTCACCTACTTTGGTAGCTTTTTTTTTCAGAGGGAAATCTCTGAAGAGGTGACCATGTTCGTGAAATTTTCTGTAGCGGAAAGGGATGTGTTCATAGTCCATTGTTTGTTGTCAGTCTTTTTCCTTACATTCCAGCATTACTGATGCCATTAGGGCCTTGGAGATGTTCATGTAAACGTATATTTGGGCGTATGAGGTGTATTTCCTCTACTTTGTAGCTTCTAAGGTTTTGACGTATTGGCCCACTATATTTCCTATTCCCATGAGAATCTCGTCCAGCCATAACTCTTCTAGTAAGGAGTAGAGGTAGATCCAGGTGGGGGCCATTGTGAAGTCCTCCTTGTCTGGGCTGAATCTCTCCATCCAAAAACACAGGAATAACCCTGCCGAGTTGTAGAAATACGACCCATTCTCAAAGATTCGGTCTCTGTCTTCTGGGTTGTACAAAATGATTATTAAAAATCTCTTGGAGTTGAGTTGGACTACATAGTCCCCTTTCGGACTATGTGGCAAGAGTTTCTAGTGAGGAAATAATTAAAAAAACTATAGATGAGCCAAAAAAAGATCACTTAAACATCAATTATTAAATTAACTAACATATAAAAGCCTTTCAAATTGGAGATGCATGCAAGTGAGTATGTTATGGGATTGGTGATGATGCTGGGAGGTAATATAGTATGATATCATTATGAAATGTTTCATGGAGGAGTCCTGAACTACCCTACCCATGCTAAAGAATTGTATGCCTTTCTTAAAGATGCTAATAAGTGGAAATGTTATTTGCTAGGAAAGAAAATCTTTATTCACACAGATCACTAGATACTACAATATACGAACCCAGATGGCGAACCCCTCAGAGTTTTAATGGATTCATCAACTTATATTATTTGCTTGGTACATAGAAAATTAGTAACCATATCACCATTTTTCCATCCAAAATTATAGATTTCATAGTGTCTTCTACACTATCACCCAAGTAAATAGGTCAATGAGACAACGCTAGGTTTTCTACCTCGTGATGCACTATGTAGTGCAATTCTTGAGACTGATAGTGTTTGACTGGAATTCATCTCTCCTTGTTAACTTGAAAGATCGCTTCGTTCAGAGGCTCCCATCCACTTATCCTCATATTGCAATTCCATTAGTTAGCCTAAGAGATCCCATGATGGCCATATTCATTGATCTCATGTATCTCTTGGTGGTCTAGGGGGAACTACTTGGTTAATGCATTTGATGGAAATATATAGTTAGAAAAATTGAATGTGATGATCAGTGGTTTGAGTCTATAAATGTGTAGTGTTCAAGGGAGAAGTAAGATAAAGGAACTCAATTTAGTATGAATATTTGAAAAGCTTATATAAATTTTTTAATTTGGTGACAAAAAAATAAATGAATAAAAAATAAAACACCACCTTTTATATTAGACCTTAAAATTAAATTATTATGATTATTATTATATAAATAATGTTTTAAAACGCCATAAAACTATTAAATTTAGAGAAAACTAAGATATATTTAAGAAAGAAATATTAAAATTGTAAATATAACTCTCATAATTTCTAATTCAATAAATCTACCATGGATGTTTTTACTTTACTTTATTCAATTTATTTTACATTAAAGAAAGATTAAAACCACGTTGTTTAATTTTCTTATGAAATGGATTATTTCATCAGAATATAGAGACACAAAGTTGCACAAAATGACTATTTTTAGTTGTTTAAAATCCAAAAATATGAAYGTAGAAATGAATTCAAAATGTTGAAAAACCTTGGARCAYTCTAACTATATAGAAATAACCACTCAAATCTGGAGATCTAGCAATCACCATAGAACAACCATTTTGTAGAACGTTTAGACTTACTTCACACAGACTTCACCACCTCTACAATCATCTCCTCCATAATTTGTTTTCACTAAATTAAAATATGAGAAGGCGACACAGTCGTGAATTTTTGAGTCCCTAGCTTGAATTATCCATGAAATTTTTTAGGGTAAGTAGAAGAGGATGGAAATTGAGTTTGCTTGGAGTTCAAAATAGTGAGTTGAATATTTCCCTAGTTGTTTATTGAATTTTTTTGGATATAAACTTTGTAAGAGTTTTAAAAAACTTTTATATCCATAAGTTTCTATTGGGAAAAAAGCACGGGGCAATTGTAATGAGTGTTCTTATTATTCTAGGAAGAATTACAATAGCCAACACATTCATACAACCATCCTCTCCTCACATACACATTGCACTTCACTGTGTTGATGTCACTACATTACACATTGACCTCTATGGGTATGCTCGTATATATAATATCTATCACACAGTTACATGAACTAATCATAAATATATTAAATAATTGCACAACCTCTTTATTGTAGTGTGCATGCATGCACATTCAATTTTTAACCAGAAAATATGTGTGCAAGCATTCAAATGGGAAATTAGTTTTAAATTTTTTAGCTTTAGCAATCTCCACCTTGACAACGATTTACATGATATATCATAATCAAAATAATTCATCACCTTTTATGCAATCCAAGAGAATCCAAACACCATCACAACACCACAACTTCTCTAACAATATTGTTACATGAACATACTTGGACGATTCACTTTATATGTTGTACTATTAGTCAAATGCACAAGGCCTTGACGACCATAGAATACCTCATCCTGTACTAGTCCAAACTTACCCAATAAATCCTTTCATCCTCGAAAGACATAACTTGAGGTAGGTCTCCTCTTGTCCAAATATCATGAATCATAACCATAGACTAAATCATTGCAACCACTGTAGGTGATACTTGTGCTTCTCTGTTTGAGGCACCCATTTTCATGCTCATGTATCAAATATTCTCAAACTCTTGATTGACCCGCCAACAAATCATCATTTCTACAGACCCACCTTTATAACCTGGACACATTTCTCCACCTCGAACTTTGCTTTTGAACAAATTTGATCAAATATGGACAAGCTAGCCCAGGTGAACCGTTGTCGCTCACCTCTAGGGACTTTACACTTGAGTCTCAGTGATGCACATTAAGAAACAAATTCCCTTGACCAAATTTGTCCAAGCGAGCCAAGTAAGACTTCACCACTTACCTCCAAGACCATTTACAATGGAGTTCACCAAGATTTTTATAGGCTTCATTAAATGCAATACATGGACACAATATGAGAGGCTACCCAAAAAACATGGACCAGAAAAACCACGTGCTTTGACCTAAAACCTAGATTTAACTCATTAACTCTTTCATTGATTCAAGGTTAACCAAATATACATGCCCCCCCTCACATATTCAATCTACCTAAATACATGTCTAGAATTTTCATAGGTGACCTCATAAACCCATGGTAAATACATTTTTTTTTCACGGTGACTCACCCATGTTCTTGTTGTTTCCTTGTTGTTCGAGAAGAAGTTGCATCTTGAACTTCCGTAACTTAAATTTATGTACTTTTTCCATTAACACAAAAACGTAAAAAAATGGTGCTTATAAAGAGAAACTTTCTTAATATGAAGGAATAATGGTATTTCAAAATTAAACCCCAAAACATCTACTAAAAAATTTCAAAGAGAATAAATAATTAATATATATTTACTTCAAACATTTTATCACACAAACAAAAAAGTCCACCTTAAAAAGCATCGACCAATTTATTTTAAACAACCTCTATTCATTAATAAAATTTATTAATAAAATTTGGTGACGGCGATAATAAGACAAAAATAAACTTCCATACCTTCATATAACTCCAAAGATACCTTCATACCAAATTTCCTATCTTTTCACAATTATCAGTCCCTTCCCTAGGGGGCATAATCCCTAGAAATGTGAATTGTGCTTGTGTTAATGTTTCGGGAGGGATGATCTTATTTAACAGTTATTAGTCATGGAACTAAGTGATAGGTTGATGATTATCGTTCCTCCTTGGAACAAACTTGCCTTTGCCTTATGATCTTTCTAACATTGATTCAACTATCGACCTTTGATTCAACTATGGATGATCTACTTTCTCTTTCGTTCTTGGAGCCTTCAATTTTGAGTTTGAGTAATTTTCTTTGATATCAAGCTACATGATTCTCTTCTTCCTGGCTCTTAGATTATTCAATTCTGGGATCTAAAACCAATTGCTGACAATGAAAACATAAACAAACAATAAACCAAAAACAACAATCACACAATTTAACACATACCTCATTTCATTTTATTTCTCTCACTAAATTTCACATTCACCTATATAGATATGCTCGTATACAATTTCACTCTTAGATTATTCAATTCTGGGATCTGAAACCAATTGTTGACAATGAAAACATAAACAAACAATAAACCAAAAACAACAATCACACAATTTAACACATACCTCATTTCATTTTATTTCTCTCACTACATTTCACATTCACCTATATGGATATGCTCCTATACAATTTCACCTACATGAAAAATTAGTTGGCATTTTTTTATAAGCTAAAAAAAACTGCTTGCATGCATCAATTAGTTCGCATTATTTTTAAAAGTCAATGCTAGGGAGCCTAGTGACAGTTTATTCACAACACACCTTTGTCCTTCCCAACAACTTTGAACACCTTGCCATTCCT
>SNQJ01S0227883.1:3903-14484 GCA_010110895.2 Picea sitchensis | reverse complement strand
TGCCAATTAATCCTCTGTTCATAACACAACTCAAAACCATATCATTCGTTCAACCAAAGAATTAAACGGTGGATGATATATCAATATTTCAAACCATTGTCATTCAATGTAAAATCAAACCCAAAAACTAACCACGCGCCATTTCATAAATGTGCTAATCAAAAGTTTTCAAACATTGTGACAATCAATTTCATAAAATTGACAAGGCAAGGGCTATGTAAAAATTTAACATAAGGATCATATTATATATAAAAACAAAACTAAATGATGACCCTCATGTGATTCAATGCATCAAGTATAAACCAACACTGCTCAATGCCTCATAAGTTTAATAAAATCAAGTTGCACAATCAAAGTAAGAATAGGCAAACAGGCACAGTTCGAAAATCCTTCTAGCCACTTAGTAATAAACCAAAGGTAAGTGATATTCAAAATATCAATGCAAATATCATGACAGTTCAAAACGATGGAGGAGTTTTCATGCTTACAGTCGTGAAAACTAAATGTAGATCAATTCGCAAATTGTCGCAAGAAATGAAAACATCATTTATTTGCAAAATGCGACGTCAATTTGAAATTCAAAAGACGTAGGTGTAGGAAGCTTATGAGACAATGAAAAATGTGAATTGGCTTCCAACACAACCTTGAGGTATTCTTCCTCTGAGTTGATGATTTCAGTCATGTGCCTCAGCACACCTTTGTCTGAACCCGCAGTGTTCAGAAGTGCATCCTCTGTGCACGGCTCTCAGAACCCACAGCGTTCTGTCACACCCTCCTGGTGTGAAGCCTCAAAGACCTTCAACCTGAAATCAAATGAACTCCTGTAGAATGCATCAACATAACATACATTCACAAAATACATAGAGAACACACACAGACATCCATTCAACACAGAATCAATGCAGGAAAAACTGCTCTGTTATATTAACAATGGAAAATGCCTGTATTTTACAAAGGTGTTCTCGGGCTCTCCTCGACTCTTCTCTTACAACCTCATCTATCTCAACTTTCTAACTCAACTAACTCAAAATGAGATATGAAAATCTCTTTTACCTAAGGGGCTCATCGAGCGCTTCCCTCCAGGTTCACCTACTCTAATAAATTACATTAAATGGCTGTCTAGTCCAACATCTAGATCTAGATCTCAGTCGATCTAGCATTAAAGCCGATCCTACCTACAGCCTGCACAAAGGCACGACTTCCATGGCTCACCAGCCTAAGACATTAAATTACATTGAATTTCAAATTCAAAATGAGGTTGCGCCTCCCTTTTAGCATATGAATGCATGCGTGCTAACGTGGTTGGTTGGTTGGCTGGCTGGCTGACATGGAGCGATGCTCCTACATCACATCACTTCTGGAGAACCAAAGCCTATAAGATTCTCAGGGATGGATATTTCTAGCCTATTCTATTCACCAATGTTTTTTCAAAGGTTATAACTTGTGTTAAGTGTCATAAATTCTCTGGAAAGTAGCAACTCAAGTCTTTGACATTGAATCTTGTGGTAGCTTCAAGACCCTTTCAGCAGTGGGGACTAGATTTTATTGGGGAAATTCAGCCTACTTCAAGTGGTCAACACAGGTGGATATTAATTGCCCGATATTACTTTACCAAGTGGATAGAAGCCGTCCCCACAAGGAGTGCTTCCCACAAGGTAATCATTGGTTTTATTGAGGATATTATGGTGAGATTTGGTTGTCCGAACATAATTGTCACTGATAATTCTGCATCTTTCAAGGCTGGACCATTGATCCAATTTTGTGAAAATTTCATAATCGCATTGATTCACTATACTCCTTACTACCCTCAAGGCAATGGATTGGTAGAGTTCTCTAACAAGAGCCTTATAAATATCATCAAGATATTGTTAGAGGACAACAAGAAATCATGGGATTCAAAGCTCAAAATCACTTTGTGGGCTGATAGAGTGACAACAAATAAGTCTCTTGGTGTCTCTCCTTTTCAGCTTGTTTATGGAGTTGAGGCCATATTTCCTTCTTAGTTTTCCTTTCCTGTGGAAAAATTCTTCCAATACTACCAAGGAGAACCTGATGATATGATCAGAATAATACAACAACTGGTAGAACTGTAGCAGACTAGGGAATATATATTGGACAAAGCACATGACCATCAACAAAAGATCAAGCAGGCCTTTGACAAGAATGTAAGTAAAGAGGACTTCCAGCTGGGGGATCTAGTACTCAAATGGGATGCACCCAAGAAGGACAAAGGAAAGCATGGTAAATTCAAAGCCTTGTGGATTGGGCCATTCAAAATGTCTAAGGTATTTTCAAATAATACTTACAAGTTGCAGAATTTGGAGAATGCTGAAATTTTTGGTGGCCCTATAAATTGGCATTTTCTAAAAATGTTATTTTATTAATCCTTGAGTGGCCTTTTCATGCCATTGTAAATATCATTCTTCTTTTTGTTTTAATAACTAACTCCATAGCCCAATGGATAAGGCACTGGAACTATGCATTCTTGGCATCTCACAGGGAGCATTCCATCCCCTGTGGAGCCAAATGTTATCACATAAGGTTGTCAAGGTCCATAGGTGTGTGTCGAAAACCAAAGTTTATCTCCTTGCCCTGTCTCTCTCTCTCTTTTGCAGGCCATGTCTTTAAGTTTTCTCTCCTGTTGGTAAAGTCATTTTTGTTTGCCCCTTTTTGTTTAGGTGACCTGGTTTAGCATGACGACTACCTGAAAATAAGTCTCAGCCCCAAGATTTTATGTCTTCTCTAAGGTTAATCATTTGCCTCTTTTGTCTTAGTCAATCGTTCTTTTATCTTCCCAAGGCCCCAACCAGTCGTCTAAGTCTTCATTGTCACAAGATGAAACACTCAGAGAAAACCGTTCGTGACTCGAATCAACCAGCAGGCAGGTTCAATCTTTCAACGACAGAGATCCAATCAGAAAAATCAGATCGATGACGCGTGGGAATCGGGAATTCGAAATATTATTGAATTTGTTTCATCAAAGGTCCGAAGTCCCGAAGCCTGAATTTTTCAGGAGCCATCCGATCCATAGGAACGCGTGGTGCCAGATCCGAACTGGGGAGAAGGTCACTTCGGAAAATTTGAAATGAGGGATGCGTAAGGGACCTGAAGTGCCAAAGTCCAAAAATCTGAAGTAAATCTGGACTATAGATCTTAAAGGGACAGGTGGCAGCCTATCCAGGGGGTTCGTAGGTTTGACCTTCGAGAGTTTTGGAACGAGTCAATAGAAAATGAATTTGGCTCATCCAAACCAGGGGTGCACGTGGCACCTAATCAGTGGATTCAGAGTTTCATGGATCAAAGGTTTTATCATGTAGCATGGCATAAGTTTGCAAAGCGCAAAGTCATGAAGAGCCCAGAAATTGGGCCCATGTTCATAGCCTGTGGTCATATGGAAAGCATGCCCATAAAGAAAGGTGAGCACCCATCACGTGGAGTTGGTAATTCACGGTTCCAAGGAAGAAATTGCAGCCATCAGATGCATATCAGATCCAACCATCGATCTGAGAGGATCGATTTTGTCAATCAGGCACTGAGAAAGCTATAGTCGAGTAATGGAAATATCCCTGAATAGCAAAGTCCTGAAGTGGCTTTAGAGGTGAACGTCGGGTCATGGATCGAGGTCACATGCAGGAAAAGGGCCAAGAAACTAGTACCAAAAGATTTGGAAGCACGAGGGAAAGGGCGTGGATTTCACAAGACTTGCACCAAAAGGCTAAGTATGCCCATGTAATTTAAAGAATGAGACCATCATGGTTTCAAGGTGTTGGGTTAAATCGAAGGACCGCTAGCAGTGCCTGGTAGCTCCTTGAGTGTTAGGCCTCATCTTGATCCCAATGAAGGTAGTTAATGAAGAAGGGGTGGTGGTTGAAACCTCGTCTCACCCCTTAAATGGAAAGCATGGAAGAACTGGTCATGGAGGCAGACTGTCAACCCAAAGTGCCCCTATAGATGGATTTTCCTACAAAGCCCATATTGATCCAATCTCGTGTCTGACAGAGGAATACATGTGCAGTCTGAAAGAAGAAGATACAGATGGTAAGCCTTGAATGCAGTGGCTAGAGTGCACCTGTAGTGGTTGTGGACAATTATGAGTATAAGTAGGTAATTTTGATATTTTGTTAATGTCGGATGGTTGAGCAAGGCTCTCGCATTGTAAAGTTTTGATGAAGCACTGGTTCTTTGGTTATGTATTTTGATTTCAAACTTCTTGTTTAATGTAAGTCATCTTCTATTTTCATATTCTTTGTCTATGATACTGAAGTATCCATGATTGAAGGATTCACATGGATTTTCTATAGCTGTGTTGTGATGAATGTTTGATTACAGTGTTGTTATGACGTTCTTCAGTTTCCTCAAACTTTGAATCTAAGAGGATCTTATGTTTTAAGTTTTTCCTCCTTAGGCTACTGGAAGAAATGAAGTCCATAAAATACCTCTACATTTTCCTCACCCATTATTCCTCCTATTCACCTTTACTACAACTTACTGACTGAAGTTGATCAAGACCTCAATTGCTTGTGCATGCTGGTCTAGGTTTCTGAGTTAAAAAGGTATTATCTTGAGTTTGTGCCCATTTGACCTCTTTAAAATTATTCATTGTGACATATAACCTCATGGGTACTGGGCTTACCTTCAACACAATATGAAGGTGACTTCTAGTGCTAATAGTTTATAGTCCCAACTTCTTGTACCCAAACCTTGTCGGGGACATGCACGAAGAAAAATAAATGAAGAGAAGACCGCTCTGATACCACTGATCCGGATTTAGGAGTGGAACGAACTAATTATAGACTGAATACCATAAACACAGAGATAGGAAGAATAACACAAATATTCAGTGAACAATATCTTCTAGTAAATAATGAAGTAAGCTGAAACTGTAAAATTGCATAACTGAAACTTGCTCGAAAGGTGGTAGATATCTCTGAGAAGAGATGTGGCTGCTATGCACATTTTTCTAAGCAGAATAGATTATAATGAGGCTCCATATGCCTTTTTCATATTACTCATGAATTCCAAAACCCTAGACATCCAAAATTCCAACCCTAGAAGGTTAAACGCCAAAAGTCATGTGGGCCCTATGGGTAAGTTGGTGTAATTTGGTACCTCAACTTCTTAGGGTCATAACTTTTGCATACGAACTCCGTTTAAGGTGCGTGATAGCCTGTTGGAAAGGTCTTTCAAAGAAATACACATTTCACCATTAGACTCTGACTCCATCTACAATCTGACTGTGGCGAGTCAAGAAAACAATGTTTAGGGCCTTAAAATAGACCTAACAGTACAACAAGATGTGCTGATATGAAAACATCCAAAATAGCCCAGTTGGATTAGGTGAGAGGATACCCGTATCCACCTGGAGAATGTGTGAGGCTTCAGATAGACCCAAAAGTGTAGAAATCACAATTATAAATTAGTACAGAAAGACGTGCTGAACAAAAAATAGACACGAGGAGCTAGTTGGAATAGGTGGGTTTCCACCAATATCCATCTGGATCACTTCCATTCCTCATGCCACTCCTGGATCTCTCTTTGTATTTCCTCCTACATGATGCATTAGTTGAGTTGGAGCCATTCCTTGGATTTATCTCCCTTTTCTTTCATCCACAAAATATGGTGCATTGCCTTGAAGTTGGCAACCTGTCCAAACTCCTTGAAAGTCTCTGGTGTAATGCGCCATGTCTCTGCAATAAGGTCCCACATCTCTATGAAGTACCTCACAAAGATGTTTGTTTTTTTTTTCTTCCTCTTGGGGTCTACACTGCTACGTAATGAGATGTATATTTCGCACCACATTTCCCCAGTCTCTCCATATAATTGTTGTAAACCGGTTCTTTCCATCCAATGAGGCCAATGAGAATGAGTAACCACGAGTAGTGGAACTCAGAGCCCCAATCTTGTGTATCCTTTCATTCCTCCAAGAATGATTTCAGAAGGTATGGGCCCCATCTCATCAAGATCCCCTTTGCAAACTACACAATGATGGCGACCACACTGATTGATACTTCCTCTTTATGGAACTTTCACATTAGTTTACATCCGAGATTCTGGTGGTAAACCTTGTCGCAGGATCATTGATGTCACTGATCATGATGCCCTTGTTTCCTCGCTCTATGCCATACTTGTCCTTGATCTCATCCGAGATGGCATTGGCTTTGGTTTTTTCCTCCAAATACTGCTCTGGATTTTCCCCATCTATGGGTAGCCCTGTGATTCCTATTATGAGGTCCACAGTGATAGGCACCGACCTATCCATCTATAGGATTCCTCCATAAAATCGTGCAAGTAGTGACTTGATGCAGGAGTTGATATGCTTTCCACTCCCAAAGTTTGGGGAATACATTAAGTTCATGATGTCTGTGTTGTAAATCCCTAGGATCCATTGCGCTAACTCTATAAGTGGCATGCCTGATGAGCCTGTGCCCCTGCTTTCTAGGTAAACCTGGGATGCCAGTTCTGGAAATTTAGTAACATTGGACACATCATGGTCGGGGTATTTGATGGAAGTCACTCCGTCAACCATGTCATCATCAACATGCACCCCGCTCAGAATCTTTGGCAGAACCAGGGTCCCTTCTACCTATGACTGTGACCCTCCATGCACTCTTCTCTTAGCTTGGACCTTCTGTTTGGATTGTGGGGATGAGGCCCCCAACTCTGGTACACCCTTGTGTACTACATATTGTGATACCTCTGGTTAGTGGCTCTGTGGCATTGAACTCGTGGCCTGCTCAGTATGTCATTTCCCTTGTCCCCTCGAAGTATCAAACTCCATTCTTTCGGGGTCCTCCTCCTTCTGCCTGAACTTCTGCACTGGATTGTTCTCCTCTTCTGCCATCACCGGGTTTGTTTCATACTCTAGTGTGTGGAGTTCATCCACATCCACCACTACAGGTACCGCTTTCTCCCTTTCATATATCATGCGAGTAGTACTATGTGTGTTCCTACTAGCCCTACCCGACTCTCTAACCCGAGGTGGTGACATTGTGATGGGGTCTAGGCTTAAAGTCTCTGAAATAAACGAATGTTTGGTCGAATTTTCTCTCTATCACTCTTCCACTCTGCTCTGCTTTCTCTCCTTAACAATTGAAACAATGACTTGCTTTTTCTCCCTTTTTCCAACTTTATAGCGGGATGACGAAGTGACAGTTGTTCTGCACTAACAATTGTCGCTTTTTCACTTTTGGTGATGTGTCTTGCACGTGGTACCATTGTACGTGTTCACTTTTGTCCTTTGCATCTTGTTTCTAGAATTTTCCCTTTTCGTCGTGCTACGGTCTTTATATATATGTACGGACTGTCTCAGTTTCAATTGTTGTGGCTAGTTGGCTCCTGATTTCCACACCCGTCATTTTCTGAATTACCGCGTTGTCCGACTATTGGTCCTTTTTCCGATGCGCTAGGATTTTTTGGTGCACAGAGTCCTTGGCTTCTATACCCTTTGCTTCTGGCACATTATTCTTATTTTTTTTCACTGAATCACTGACTTGTGAGTGGGGGATCTTTTTCCTTTTCATCGCACTGATTTTCTCTCCTGCTCAAGCGGATTTCCATGCATTTTTTTATTTTTTTATTTTACTGCACGGTAAATTTCACTTTGCGGGTGGTCGAATGTCCTTGTATAACTTCATTTGACTCCCATTGATCATTCCCTTCAATTCTGTCCCTTCCAAATCCTTCAATTGTATAACTCCTCTGTCTGTGACAATCTGGACCTCATATGGTCCCAACCAATGCATTCTGAACTTCCCTGGTTGTTGAAAAAACTTGTTGTCATACAGTAGGACTAGGTATCCTTCCTTGAAACATTTTCTCTTAATATGTTGGTCATGCCAAGATTTGTCCCTTGCTTTCTGTACTTCTTGGTGAAATCCTGCTGGAATCCTATCTTCTTCCATGCTCGTCAACTAACTTAACCTTTCTTGTACTGTGCCTCAATCTATCATGTTTGTAATTGTTGCAACACGCAAACTTGGTACCAAGAATTCTAATGGTACCACTACTTATTGTCCATATACCAATCTAAATGGTGTCTTCCCTGTCATCTTCTTATATGTAGCTCTATATGCCCATAATATTGTTGGTATCTTCGAATCCCAGTTGTCCCTGTTGACATTGAAAATCTTGGTTAGGGAATTCTCTAGAATCTTGTTGAAGGCTTCCACTGTTCCATTTTATTGAGGATGGTATGGCGTACATTTATGATGGTAGACCTTGAATTATTCAGTCAGAGCTCTGATAGTGTTGTTGATAAAGTGAGTGCCTTGGTCACTCATCAAGATCCTTGGACATCCAAATCTGGTGAGTACATACTCAAACAGGAAGTGTGTTGTTGTCTCTGTGCTACAATCTTTAACTGGTGCTTCCTCTGCCCATATTGAGAGGTATTTTGTCACAGTGATGATGTATCATGTGCCTGATATTCTTGCAGGTGGGTGTATTGGTGTTAGAGATATTTCTTGTAAGGGGGTTAGGATGCAAAGAATGGGTTAAAAACCCACTTGTCCTAAGTTTTGGATGCAAATGCATCCATGTTTAAATGAAAAACAAATCTGGATGACAAGGATTCGCATGCCCGGATCAACGACGCACATAGGATTCCAAAGCCCCCCCGCCTTTATAACTTTAATACGATGGGGGGGGTCCGGAATCGGGGGTGCACCTCTTCAATGGCCACGATCTGGGTGCCCAGATCAACGGTGCGTAGGGTCATTCCAGACCCCCCCCCGCCTTTCTACCTTTAAGCAGAGGGGGGGGGTCCGGAATTGAGGGCACACCTCTTCAATGGCTGCAATTGGAGTGCTAGGATCAATGACACACAGACAATCTGGACATCCTCTGCCTTTCTGTGTTTAATCAATGCGGGGCCCTCTTTCTTGTCACGTCATCTTGCCATCTGTTCTCCACCGAACCGTGCGAGCCCCTTCCTCAACTTCCGCCATCTATCCATCTCCCCTCTTCCAGTGCGTATGGTCCCTTTCCCATCTCATCATCCACCCATCGCCTGCCATGTGCCCTGCCTCTTTCCACGTCAGCCTCCCACTGTAAGGGCACCCATTATGACTCATCTCCTGCCCCCTCCGCTTATTATCTTCCGCCATGTGTCTTTCCCCTGTCGTCCCTCTCATGCCTCGTCACTTCTTATCACACCTTTGTAGTTGTGATGCCACCACTCCCGTTATGCGCCCCATCCCTTGCGTTGGCCTCCCCGCCTATCTATCAGGCCGTTCAGATGATCCAGGTGGCAGTGCTAAAGGTCTTCCACGTCGCAGAAGGGTCGAGTTGGCCGGGCCATTCTCAATCCCAATGAAGCAGTTATTGAAGTAGTTGGTGGTGGTTAGACATCGCCTCCGCCATAATGGGAAAGAACGACAATGAATTAAAGGCGCATCAATTCACCTATGGAATTGTTAGGAATTCGATTGCGTCTGTCATAAGTCACATGATCATTCAGAGAATGCAGGTGTTGACTGTCAGAAACCATGCAGATGCAAAGCTTTCAATGCAACATATCGATTCTGTTGATGTTGTTGTTCTGAGTATATGAAGGCATTTTTTCCATTTTAGTATGTATCGATGGTTGAGCAGAGCTCCCGGTGGTAAATATTTAATGAAGCACTGACACTCTGGTTATGTATGAACTCTTGAGACTTCTTGCCTGATGAATGCCAGTTTCTTTTTCATCTTTGTTACACTGTGTTAGAACCGCTCGGAATTGGAGGATCTAGTTGAGCTATAGCTGTTATAAGATGATGTTGGATAGGATCACTGTAGCAGTTATGATGCTTCTAATCAGTTCTTGTGGTTTTCTTGACGCTGAGTGACTTGGAATTGGAGGATCCAGTCAAGTCCCCTTTCAGTTTCTTGAGACCCTGAACCAAGCAGATCTTGCATTCAGAGTCTTTCTTCTGCAAACTACCGAAAGCCTATTGCCCACAGCTGTTTGTTCACCTCTCTTACTAAGTCTTCCACCTGTTCACCTTTTAATCAACCCACTGGCTGCAGTTAGATCAAGACCTCCTTTGTTACTTACATACTAGACCTAGTCCCTGAGTTAGATTGATATCTCCTCGAGTCTTTATCTCCATTTGATCACCCCTTTATAAAAAAATCGTGACATTAAACTGATGGGTGTCGGGATCTACTCCTGCAAGCAATCCAGGAGTGACCTCCGATGCTAACATTTCTGGCGCCGTTGCTAGGGACGAATTTGAATATTTTCCCTGGGCAGAACGACATTGAGCCTCTGATTTTGAAGGTGCATCAGACATCAGAGCCCTTCAAGATTGCTACTGTGCACCTGGCGACTCCACTGTGGAGACTCCAAGGTTTCTACATTGTTTGCACCCTTTTCGTCACCTTGGTGAGCAAATAAGAGGTGCTTACATGCCCAGTTGGGTCTTGCTGAGCATGACAGTTGTAGAGGAAAGAGTTGGAGAAAGAAAAACAAAACTATAAGCAATAATTAAACTAATACAAACTAAAATCATAAGCATGAGGACATAGAGATAATAAAACACAAAAAGACCAATATCACCAATGTTTTTAGGCTGATCTATTGATGAAATCAAAGCACAA
>SNQJ01S0227882.1:0-14484 GCA_010110895.2 Picea sitchensis | reverse complement strand
GGGTTGTCCGTGGGAAAGCAAAAAAGATAATCAACAGGTGACAAAGGACGAAGGACAAAAGGGTTTTCCATGGTCAAGTATGGGCACACCTCACCCAAGTACAGATACAGGGAGTGGTAATGATTTTTTGACAACATGCAGAGCAAAGGATTGGCGCAGGGATTACGACAGGGCTCCCACAAACACACATACCGAAATAGAGAAAAAGGACCAGAAGGTACACCTTTATGAGTGGCCAATGATTACCAGGACGAGCCCGCAGCCAGGGAAATCCCATAAGAGAAGAAACACCAGGAATAGCCACAGACTAGAGAGAAACAATTATAGAGGCCATATTACATACAAGGAAGGGGCAAATAGGAACAAGAGAAGAACCCAAGGCAAAAACCACCACAAACAAGTTGAAATGGTACGAAAGAAGAAAACCCATAGTAAGAGAGGCCCCCAGGGGAAAGAACCTTCAACAAGCGCCCGGAGGATTACAAGGTTGGAGCAAGCGGCCAGAGAAGCCAAGGGTACCTTTCTCATGCAGGTCGATCCAAAGGGCAAAGCGATAATCAACAGGTGGGAGAGAGAAATAAACACCACATGCAAGGGAAAAGCCTGGAAGGAACTAATTCAAGAAGTAGACGGGATAAGGGACCCAGGGGCCACACAGCGTAGAACAATCCTCTACCACAAAACGCTGGAGGAGGTCTGACGAACAAAGATGTTGATAGGCAAGATGAATGCTGACTGGAAAGTGACCAGCAGGGAGGCTATCAAGGACAACAAGAAGGTGCTCACATAAATCCTGAGTTGCCTCAACAACCTGGAGGCTAGTGCAAAAAGACTAGCTTAGGACCAGAGGAGCCAGAAGGAAAAAATGGAACGAATGGTAGGCCAATTCTACCTTTACCTACCCTATGTCCACCACATGAACATCACTCCAGCAAACTGGAGCGGAACACCAGCTTGTATTAGAAATACGCGCACGGTGGCCCAGAGGAAGGAGAACGAGGCAAGAAAGGATGGAGATGAAAGACAACCCATCATCCCGGACTAGCGTAGGTTCAGCCCCTAGTCAAGTTGTGTTCAGGGTAGGCGCTACCCCTTTTTATGATCATGACTTTTATGTATATTTTTTGGTTTAGTTTTTCAAACTGGTTTCAGAGGACTGGGTCGGTTTCCCATGGTGGCGGCCCAGCCTCCCCCTTCTATCTTAGATAGCGCAACTCTGGGACCCCTGATCTGGTTTCCTTTTTGGTAGATCAAGGGACTCCCCTTTTCTCTTTTGTATCATAACTTCTTTCAGTAATACAATAATTCACACTCACTTACAAAAAAAAAACATCAATAGTTCAACCAAAACTATGTTATAGTTTAGAGTTGAATGTTTGAATAATTTTGATTAAGCTAAACAATATATAGTATGGATTATCTAGAAACTAATCATTTTCAAAAGCCTCTTTTGTTAGAGCAATATTGAATACAACTACCATACTATTAGTTTCCCACAAAACTATCTCCTCGTCCAAAAGACGTGAACATTTTGATTGTGAGAAGCCATAGTTTTTTTTTCCAACAAAAAAAGCGTAAATTTATATCATCTGATGAGAAAAAAATTACATTATGTAGATACACTTTCAGAGTGTATTCCTGATTAGCTTCCTGATCAATTGTTTTGTCTGTAGATTTGTTGCTTAGCACAATGAAGTCCTTCCTGTAATGGTCGTTGTGATATCAAATCCTTTTGGATTATACAAAATATGTTTTACAATATAACTTTTTACAATATAACTTTTTACAACATATGTTTGTCTATTATGTTCACAAAAAAAGTTGTTGTAGTTGTTCCTGAATGTGATCATTTAGGAACTCAGATACTTTCCACTGGCCCAATACCAAGTTTGTGCCTTCTTTCGACCTTCGGTCTGCTTCTTTGTTTCTTTCCCTGTAAACAAGTCGGCATGTAAGAGATTCAAAAGTGATCTGTATGAAATTGATGTCTTCCACTATATTAGCAAGTCTAATGTTTGTACATCTTTGTGTGCCATTAATCCAATTAATGACATTCATTGAATCTCCAAAAACAATAAGTGTTTTACAGTTCTTTTCAAGGGCGAAGGCAATGAGTAGTTTGAGGCTCATCAATTCTACATAATTGTTTGTTCTCGTCCCTAATCCAAAAGTCAGGGTAAAATAGTGGGAGTCTGAGAAATATAATATCCCTCCTCCCCCGCATCTGTTGTTTTGGGAAGCTCCATCAAAAAACCCCCAAGGTTTTGATTTATCGATTTCTTCCTGGTGTAAATTTCTAATCTTGACTCTCTCTACAGTAGGAGAGTATGAAGAGAAAAGGGCAATACTTTTAATTGTTGTGATTTATGGAGCCAAGGAAACATCATTAAAAATGAGTGTGTTTCGTGCTAACCATACTCCCTATATTACTAGCAGTGGTAGGGCTCTAAAAACCTTATTTTCTCTATTCGACCACCAGTCTTACCAGGTCTGTTCCAAAGAGAGGCCATTCCAACTGTAACGAAGTTTCAAATGTCTTGACACTTCATTCCATACGTCTTTGAGGTATTGACATTCCAAAAAGATATGGAGAGTTGATTCTCCTTCTGATTTACAAAGGGAACACCTGCCAAGGCCATAGTTATTTCTTTTTTGAAGTATATCCCAAGTCGACACCTTATTTGTTAAGACATTCCACATGAATAGTCTTGATTTTTTCGGGTAAGCCAGCTTCCAAAGTTTTTTCCACCACCAGGCTGGCTCTCTTTGCACCAAATCTAGATTTAATTTCATATAGCCATCCTTGGGAGTATAGGTTCATGAAGTAGCCTAGTCCCATATAAGTTCGTCCTCATAATCCCCGAGTATGATCTGAGATGTTTTTATGCTTGTTATATAGCTTTCCATCTCTGCAACATCCTCTTCTTCTATGTCTAACTCATTTAACAATTTCCATCCTTGGGACCAAATGGTTGTTTGGCCTGGGTTTGCAAGTTTGTTTAAAGTGTCAAAACCTCGGATTCTCAAAAGGAAGATAAGATGGTCTGGAAGTTGGTGTTGTCCTTCACAGCCAGCCCAAGGATCTGCTCCCAATCTGACCCATTTTCCATTTCCTATCTTCCAAGCTAGGCCTTCCCCTATGACTGAGAACGAGTTGACAATTGCCTTCCAAATGACCAAAACTCCTTTCAGGGATTTTTGAGGACTCCTAATCCAAGTCTCTAGGGAAGTCAGTTCAATGTATTTTTGTATCACCACCTTGGTCCAAAGACTAGAAGAGTTTATTAGACGCCATCCTCCTTTTTCCGCCAAAGCTTTTGAAAAAAGAAAAATGTTTTTCAAACCCCATCCTCCAAGTGCCTTCGAAACTGCAATCCTCTTCCAACGAACCCAGGGGGTCACATGTGCTTCTTTTTTACCTCTCTAAAGAAATCTGATGGTGATTTTTCTTGCACCTTCCAAAATTCCTTTGGGGATCCAAGAGAGTGACATCCAGTAGACTGGGATGCCTTCCAAAACTGATTTGACTAGTACTAGTCTGGCAGCTCGAGAGAGCCATCTATGACTCCAAGCAATTAATCATTTTTCTAGTTTCTTCAAGAGCCACTTCCAATCCTCTTTCCTGTAGTCATTTGGTTTTAATAAAAAACCTAGGTATTTAAATCCTTCTTCTAGTTTCTTTTCCTCAAAAGGAAAATGTTGTCTGAAGGCTCCCATCTCTTCTTTCGTTAGCAAATTTGTTGTGAGTGACAACTTTTCCTCGTTTATTACCATACCTGTAGCTTTTGAGAAAAGACTTATGATGTTCTTCAGGCTTTCTGCATCTTGTCTGGAGCCCGTACTAAATATTAGTACATCATCCATGAAAAGCATGTGTGTAATTTTAAGGGTTTGTGAAACTTTGATTTCGGATAAAGTTCCTAAAGTTTTTGCTTCTGAAATTGCTCTGTTGAGTCCTTCAGCGACTAAAAGAAAAAGCAAAGGGGAGAGTGGATACCCCTGTCTTAAGCCTCTTTCTAAAAGGAAAAAGGGGGAGGCAGAACCATTGATTTGCACTGCAAAGGAGACTGTTGTAATACAACAGATGATCTACTTGATGAAGGGAGCTGCAAGGCCCAAACATGTTAGCATTAGACGAATGTAGAGCCAACTTACTCTGTCGTAGGCTTTGGAGAGATCAATTTTTAGCACTGCACCCTTTAGTTTTTTCGATTTAATGTTGTGTAGTCCTTCTTGTGCTACCCCTACAACTTTGTGTATTTGTCTACCTTTCAAAAATCTGAACTGCTCACTCAAAATTTTGTCAGAGAGAATTATTTTCACTCTTCTTGCTATAATTTTTGAGACAATTTTGTAGATGCAATTACAAAGGGAGATTGGTCGGAAATCATCCAAAGTAACTGGGTTGTTAGTTTTTAGTATTAATGCTATGAAGGTAGAATTTAAGCTTAGTGACATTCTCCCTATGATTCTGATGTCCTCTACCATCTCGATTAAATCATGTCCCAAGAGGTCATAAAAACCCAGAAAGAACTCAAAAGTCGAGCCATCAAGGCCTGGGATTTTGTCTTTTTGGAAACTTTTGATTACTTCTTTCAGTTCTTCATCTGTAAATTTTTCCATCAACATTTAATTGTCCTCTTCATTGGCGAATCTAGGGAAAAGCTGAGCCAAATGAACCACTTCTTCTATTATAGCTTGGTTCTCTGCTCTGAAGAGGTCTCGAAAGTGATCTTTCCCCAGTCTTGACATTCCCTCAAAGGTGTTTTCCTGATTTCCATCCCGATCCTTCAAGTGCCATATGGTATTTGCACACATCCTACCTTTTGCAAAATCTTGAAAGAACTTTGTGTTCTCATCTCCACTTTCCAGCCAAGTAGCTCTACTTTTAAGCCTCCACATTTCTTCCTTTTCATTGAGTAACTTATTTCTCCTTTCTTCCAAACTGATTAGTGAGATCTTGGATTCTAGCGTTGCATAACCACCCCCTTCTTCCTCATAAATCCTTTGTAGCTGGGATTCTATTTCTTTAAGCTCCAAGTATTCATTTTGTCTTTTTTGATAAGCCCATATATTTGTTTTTGCTTTAATCCTTTTTAAATTTTCGACAAAGTGAGAGGTTGCCGACTGGTTGCTTTCCTCGTGAACGGGTGTCCAATTTTATTTCACTAGGTTAATAAAAGAGTCATTTGTTAGCCAAGTCTTGTTGAATTTAAAGGGGCTTGCTAGTTTTTTTGGACCCTGTCTTAATTCCAAGAAAACCGGATAATGGTAAGAAATGCCCCCAGATCCAATCCACTGTTTCAATTGTAATTGTTTTTCCATTAAAGAGTCAGCTATCAAAAAATGGTCCAACCTTTTTTCTATGCTTTCCTCCCCCACCCCGTCGTTTCTCCAGGTTGGTTTGAGTTTGGTAGGTTCGATATCAAACAGTTTGCACTCCGCAAGTTTTTGAGTGAAGTAGCCCGCTAGAGGGTCTGCTCTTGCATGTGCACCCCAAACTTCAGAGAGTCCCAAAGAAAAATTTAGATATCCTCCTAAAAATAACCAATTGGCCTTTCAAGAAGGACTTATTGAAAAGAGTGTGCCAAAATGGGCCTCTGTTATCACAAGGACCATATACATTGATGATGTGAAGATTTTTGTCTAACTCCGGTAGAGAGATCGTTATACATGTCCCTGATTCCATGCCCCAGGAGTCCGTGACTTTGATAGAATGAGTGTTCCAACCTATTTCCAAGCCCCCAGATGTTCCCGAAGCGTCCAGGGTTTCAAAATCCAACCCCAGAAGTAGGGATTTCGATCTTGATTTTATCTCCTCCCTTGCCCCCAATGTCTCTTGTAACAACAAAATCTCAGGGTGCTCAGAACAAATCACCCTTTTTAGTGTTGGTATTTTGAGGGGACCAACCAGACCCCTGCAATTAAAGGAGCAACATTTCATCACAAAACCTTTCCATGGATTTTTCTTACTCTAAGCGCCCATTCAATTGAGAGTTGTTTCTCGACCAAGAGATCATTCTTAGCTTTAGTTTGTGCCTTTGAAATCAATGATTTCCTTCCGTGCCCACTTTTATCCGGTGTCTTAACTACTTCTTTGGCTAGACCTCCCGAGGCAACGTTTTTTTATGGGATCTAAGGTAATAGTGGCCCAAAGAGGTGGTTGAGGACAATGAAGTAGTATCCTATTCATTGCTACAAAGTTGCTTTGGGCTTGGAAGGTCACTCGTATGGGGATCAAACTTCAAAGAAACCGAGGGTCTAGAGGCTAGCAGAGAGGAAAAGTTTGAAAGAGGCGTGGTTTTAAGAGCCTCCAACCACTCATTGCCTTCTAAAATTAAATTGTTTATTAAAACAGTAATGGGAGGAGAGGAGGATAAAGAAGTACCCGAGACTGAGTTTGGTACAAATTCTGAGCAAGTCTTGGAGATGCAAAAGTTCTCGTCTTTTGTTGTTGTTTTGAGTCATGAATCAATTGAGGAAGCTTGTCTTTCCAGCATCAGAGTATCCTGTTCTTTTTCATTTGCCTGTCTTTGACCTGCCAAGATCTGTTTTCCGTCATCGGAAGAATCTGTGGGAATTCTTTCCCCATGATACCAAATATTACCTTTGTCTCCTTTATAACCCTTTCCTCTGGTCCGTAAGGGCAGAATGCAATTTTTAATTAGATGTCCATACTGAAGGCACCTCCTACATATGAAAGGAACATTTTCATAATCTAGATTCTAGGTGTGGGTAAAGCTTCCCCAACTCAGGTTGACTTCTTCACCTAAACCTTCCCTGATATTTAAACTGACTAAAACCCTTGCCACTTTTTTTTGTTTTGTTTGTTCAAAGATCATGTTTGCGTCTAGAAAGTCCCCCAAGAAATTCCCAATCAATTTGAAGTGCTCCAAAGACCAGAAATGCAAGGGGAGCACCGGTAGTCGCACCCAAACTAGTATTTTTTCCATCCTCTCTCTATTAGCGTCAAAAAGAGGACTCCAAGGCTTTAGGAGTAAAGGTGAATTATTTGCACTCCAGGGTTTTCCAAGCTCCCACTTTACATGTTCTGGTTGCAAAAAGGTGAAAGCAAACCAGTTCCTGTTGAGTTCGACGATCTCTGGGACATAGCCAAGTTCTTCCTTCCAAACACGATGCATCCAATCAACCAAAGTTTGAATGGTGAAAGTTCTTCCACTTGCTCTACCTACCAGGGTTTGATTTGCCATATGGATGACCTGACTTAAATCCACTTCTTCCCCAAGGACCAGGCTTCTAAGGTTCCCTCTAGACTTAAATTTTTTTCTTTTTAGACTGTGTCCTTCTCCTATTTTCCTCCTCTGGTCGTTGCAGTCTGAACCGTCGCCAAAACTGAGATAATTGGGTGCCTCCTATGTGGGATCTCTTATCTCCTTTTTCCAACTGAAACCTTGGTGTTCTTTTGCTTCTAGGACGGCTGAAATGAAGCCTTTTATTGTGGAGTTTTTTGGAAAATCCACTTGTTCCCCTGGGAGTATGGGGAGCCCATCTGCACTCCACTGTTCCGCTACCTCTTCTGAGAATCCTTTCGTTCCAAAGTGCTTGTCATAGGATCCACATCTCGCTTGGGAAGAATAGGGCGAGGAAGTTAGAAACTCTCCCTCGGTCTGGTTGAACCAATCTAGGTCTGAGGCCCTTTGTGGACTAAGAGACGATAGGGATCCTACTTCTGGTAGTCGCGTTTATGAAGGCCACTGTTCGGGAAAATCTCTGAAAAAAACTTCATCATTTGGAGAAGATTGAAAAAACGATGACTTACCAGGCGAGGGTAAAACATTCGTTGTGACCTTTGTGTGTTGTTGCGGTAACAATGCAACTTCCCCCTTCTCAGCCAGCCGGTCCCCTGGGCCTCCACCTGTCAGCAACCACATCTCCCCGGTGTCCAGAAGGTCAGTATCCACATAAGCAGGGGTCTCCATGTTGGCATGCTATTTGCTCTACTGCTTTTGCAAAGAAACTACCGTTGGGAAGAAAAATCACCGTAGAAAAAAAAACCAGGAAATAATGTCCTTAACCGCAGGGCCCAAACTGCCTCCCGGTCCTAACCACAATCTCTAACCCTAGCCTGAGACTTGACCGTAGAGCCCATCTCCCCCCCTATATTAATAATAAATTTCAATTCTACCAAAATTTGTAAAATATTCTCAATACTGAGTTTTAGAGACCCAAAATAGTTTTAGAGACCCAATACTGAGTTTTTTAATGGACACTTGAAGATTCTCAAGATTTACTATCTTTAAAATTTTCAATTTCAGCTTTCGTGAGAAGGCATAGTTACAAAAACAAGGATTATTAATTCTTTGTTAGAAGATCTTGTGATAGTAGCATTGGAGCATAGATTAGTGCACAATCCTTATTGCAAGGATGTCGACTTTAACAACTACAATCATTGCTTTACTTATTAAACCGATGTGTATCTCTACCAAGATTGAATGTGTCACCACTAATATTCATCATTGCATCCCATATTTTGTTAATTATTGTATAACCTTGTGATGCATCATCAAACCATGAAACAATTGTCATCTTTGTGAAGAAAAACATTGAGGACAAATTGCCAACAACTATTCCAGACCTACATCACCACCTTCAACACTTGCACGATGACAAACTTGCAAAATAATTGTTGCGCTCTGACTTTGCTCTCCATGGATCAATGTCTTTCTAGAATAAATCTATGAATGAACTAATGTATATGATCACATAATTAGGTTTCCCATCATTGTCACTTTGGCAAAACTTTGACACAGTTCTCATGTTGGACATTATTTCCGGCAACAAGGTAGCAACCTTTCTTAAGTCACTTTCCAAAACCTTTTGCCAAACATCCGAAATGTAAAACTTGCATTAGAGGATTGTTAATTGATCATGTATATGACATATTCCTTCCTGTTTCATGAAGAAAAATAAACATTTCAAACTTCAATTTGGCCACATTACTATAAAAATATGTTGAAATTATTAGATATACCAATTGCACGAAACAATGTAGAATAAAGAAAATTATAACTATACATTGACACAAAATATAACTAATTATATGAAAAATCTTCTTGCAATAACCATTATATCAATGTGCCTTTGCACCTTCCGGGGAAATTGCTAGTATATTTCTTTGTAAAAAAATGGTACATACATTCTATACTAAATGCTTGGCAATTTAGATTTTGACTATTATTGATTCACATCATGGGTTTAACATCCACTATAATATCCTTTCCCCGAGTCAAAGTTACAATGATTTGGGTTATGATATTAGACTTTTGTTGAATCCAGTTGATAACTATGACCATACATTGCCACTTACCCAATTAGATGATCATACTTATCTATTTGTGTCCTTCTTCCCCACATTTCTCCTAACTATAGTCCAACCACCTTATATACTATTGGTTGTTGACATACTTAAGACCATCAATTGCTTCTCTAAATATATCGAAGATAACGAAGTTGGACCCCTTACTTGGTCTAGGGAGTTTAATTCATGTCCCCTCTTTCATTCTCCAAGGGGATTTCCATGCTTGAGAAATAGAAGGAGGGGATTTTCCTCTCGAGATATAACAATTATCTTAACATCTCCACCACTCTTAATAGCTAAAATAGATGTAGTTGTTGAAGGAATACATTTTGATCCCATGGAGTCTTGAATAGAGTCCTACCACCACTAGGAATTTCAATTTTTCCTTTTAACTTTGCAGTATATTTTACCTTTAGGTAGGAAGTTGCCATGTGAGAATACTCAAAGTAAACTTTACATCAAAAGACAATGTATTTGAAATCTAGGGGTTGAATCGAACATTGATTACCACTTTCCCACATAATGTGGTCAAGAAGACCTTTTCTTAAATGGGTGTGGAAGCAAATCCTAGTGCAAGTTGTAAAACCATAAGCACTACTTTCTAAAGCGAAGGAGATAATTGTACCCAAAGAGTTGTTGTTAATGCTTAAAATCTTCGGAGCCCAATATTCCAATGAGAGATTAGGTAATCTAACCCGCAATGGAACTATTGTTAAAGCTTTTGTATAGGGGTAGAGGCTAGGCTACCACAATGTCATAAATAATCTAGCCCCATCCATAAACACATGCAAATTATTGATAAACATGCTCTATTTGATGGGGAACACAACTCCTAGGTAAAAAATACTTGTGCACAAGGATGAGTAAAAATTGTACCTTCTAGAAAAGACTCCCAATTCAGTTATATCCATACGTGGAGTTGCTCAAGGAGGGCCATGCTTTGTTGAACCTACCAATCACTGCCCGAGCAAGAAAATAGTCATGTTTGGTGGTCCATGTTGGATTGAGATTAAGGGTTGGAATTGAGGTAACCTTTTCCTTACAAAAAGTTGGGACAAGGCCTTTGTCGAGCATCAAAAAGGAGTTTTCCTTGCTGCTACTTGTAGATTTTACTAGTTGAGGAAGGGTTTTTGTAAAACATGATGACTTTCCTTTGTCCATCCCTATACAAGGAAACACTTATGGTGTCGCATAGGAGGTCACTCCTTTTTGCTAAGATCCACCATGAAATCAAAACAACAAACGAATGGACATTAAGTCCTTAAGTATGTTATAAGCAGTTAGAATACAATTACCTTCCAACAACTCTAAGAAATATCCACATCGTAAATAATTTACATGTTTGTGATAATAATATATATTTTTTTGCAGATGCTTCTTATATTGTAAAGCAACAAGATGTACCTTTTGAATATAAGAATATATTCAATGAAGTGAAGTCATACAAAATTTAACCACTCAAGCTCCTTTGACTAAGAAGTCATGATTGGGGGGTAACTATTCTACTAAAGTTGTGTAAGGCTGGCACTTGGTCCCAACCACATTTACAATTACAAAGATCAACACAAACATAAAACCCGTCATTAGAGAGACTTAAACCTCAATGGAGATAATAATGACAACTCGCTTTTATTGATCCAACAAACCATCATTGACATAACTATACATTTGTTTCCTCCTAGGAGTTCACAGGTTCAAATCCAAAGAAGGGCAGGGTATGTACACCTCCATACACTTCAACAGTCAAATCAGTGCATGGAGGGGGTCCCTTGTCCCACAAACAAGGAAGTCTCATACACCAATTTGGTGTCTTGCTTGGATATGACCTTAAAATTAGATGATTACTTTTTTTAATACACACTGGGAAATTTATATTAAGTAAAAAGGCTAAAGTCAAGGCTTACAACAAAAAGATACAAAACAGGTTGTCCACCAGGGTGTTGCATTTCATAGAGCCTATTGGATTTCTTTTGGGTGAATTGAATAATCCTTTTGAGTCGTGTTGTTGTCACAAAAGTACTAATACTAAAGGTGTGTTGCATATAGAAAACATTCAAAATACATATCGATCTACAAAACATAATTTTATATTGTATTGCGGGCCCAACTTCTTGTTACCATTGGTTGGATTGTTGATGGAGATATCTTCTTCTTTCCTACTACTATCCAAACTTCTTTAGCATTTGTTGGAGTGTTTATTGTTCCTTCCATTTCTAAATTGTCTTGATCTTATGAGTCTTCTTTTTCTTTTTCAAGTGCCTCAACTTCTTTAGCTTGATTTTCCCAACATGCCATTGGTTGTGGCCTTTGCTAACTCCATAGGCCCAACCCCGAATCAAGAGAGTCAGGTTCCTATTTCTATGGGTTATGGGTTATTTCTTGTTGTATTTCTTGAGGTATTGATTTTGATTGTATCAGGGGATCTGCTTGTGATGACTTTCCACTGGATTTTGAGATTATTTGATGGTCTTCATTAGAGTCGACCCACCACGTTGATTTCCGTTGACGTTTCCTATTCTTCTTAGGCTCTTTGGGGCATTGTGTTGCAATATGTCATGTTTCATAACAAGCTATACATCACAAATAAACTCTTTCATAATATAGCGTATGAGACCAAGAATAATTTTTACCCGTCAAAATAATTTATGTTGGAAACCATGTACTGAAGTCAATTTCCACATAAATTTGGGCAAAAGTTGATATATTATACCTCTCAGTTTCATGGCTTGCAAAATGGAAATTTCCTAAAGTTGAACCTATGCCTGAAGAGAGGGTAAACCCAAAAAACGCAAGGGAAAATTTGGGAGTCTCACCCAAATTGGCACTTAGGAAAGAATATCAGTTAAAGGATTGAAAAAAGGAGTCCATGGTTTCATCCACAAATTTGAGTTTCCCCAAAACCACACACCCAAATTAAAGATTCAGATCCCTGCATTCCTTAATGTCAAACTCAACAATGAAGAAGCCCTTTGCATAGGGATGAATGAAAGCATCTTTTTGCATGATTGGTTTCCAAGAGGAAGAAATCTAGTCATTAAGATCTGCTAACTATGGCCAAAACCTGTTGAAGCGACAAACCAAACCCACAGATCTAAAATACTCTACATTGTCATATGCATCTTGTCCCATGGGAATGTTAATTGAAGGGGCTTCTTGAACCAAAAAAAGAGGAAGAAGGGAGAACAACATCTCTCTGGACTACATCGTTGAAAGAGGAACCATATTAAAAACCATGAAATCCATGTGATGGCAGCTCACCAAAGGATGAGGAATGAATTTCTAGATGACTCTAAGCACTAGAATAGTCAAAAGTGGATCTCACCATGTCTATCGAGAGATTTGAAGAGCTAATAAATGCACCAAGCAATCACAGTTTACATCTGCAAACGACCAGGGTTAAACCCCACCCACTGTGACTATGCATAGGAGAGACACCATCAACTTTAACTTTTACATTAACACATAATTTATTATTATTACAATTATTATTTAAAAAAACACAAACACACTAACTTATTTAAAAACTTAAACTAAAAACAAATAGTAATTTAATTCCTCTACACCCAAAATCCCCAAAATCTTGAATTAAAGATAAGACAAAAAGTGGAATCTAAAAACTTAACCCTATCCCAATGCAATGAAATCAAATCGTATGTCAATAACAAACCCAATTTACACATCTCTGAAAAAACCCAAATTTTGTACAATCGAGGATGCACATGGACCAAAAAGTTGCACAATTAGGTGAAAAGTGGTAAAATATTAAATATTTTTTTAAAATTAATGTTTTATTTTTTATTTTTTTAAATACAATTGTATTAATTTAATTTTAAGACTATAATGAAATTAGAGATTAAATTAATGTATAAGTTAAAAATAAATAAATAAATAGAGTCAACTATCTATTAATCATATAAAATTACAGTCATAGAGTCATTTCTTGGTGGAGGCTTACCAACAAAGGAAATTAAGCCCTCACCTAACTTTTCTATCAAAAATATGATACGTCTTTAGGTTGTTTTTTTGTCTCATACTAACATAGGTTATTAATTAAACTAGAGTATTTCTATCCATAGAACTGAAAAAGGAAAAACTGTAGAAAGGTCACACCAGTCCACCAATGCTGGGCAGAGGGGGAGTTTCCTCCACATCCACTTCCAAGATCAGGTCTATGCCCCTGAAATCCTCATGAGCCTCCTTCATTTGTTGAGCCTTTGTGTCCACTTCAATCAGGTTTGCCTATGTTCCAACTGTGCTAGTGGACCCCATTTCCCTTTTTCCTTTACCAACTTGCACTGGATATTTATTGACTGCGATTTTAACTCCGAAGACCTCCCCATAGACAACCTTGAACTTCCCTTCAAAGATGCATAGGGAGTGGAGGATGTCTTGATGCTTTGCCTTCACATTTACCACTGCCTGAGCTATAAGGGTTTTCACAAAACAATACATTTCAGTCAGTCGAAAGTATTTTGTGTCTCTAGTTCAAGAGTGAATGGGGTCGTCAACCCAATCCCTGGTCTCCTTTGGTATCTGGGCATCAATGGTTTGCTCTCTCTTGGCCACCACTTTCGCCTCCAGCTCCTCATTGCTTCCTTGGCCTTGCCCAAGACTCTATCTTCAAACTCCCACTTGGCAAGGGTTGCCTTGCACTTAGCCCTAGTTCCCACCTTCTACGACTGAGAGGAAGAGGTCGAGCCATTACCCCCATGCCCGCCTTTCCTCGAGCTTCTTTGTCCCTTACCTGCACCTCGAGCCATGACTTCAAACATTCTCCACCAATAACCATTACCAATTCTCCTCCCATAATAAACACCTTTGCACATACAAGACTGATTCAGGGACCGACTGGACACCCAGGACTGCAGGCACCTCCCCCTCAAGTTCTGTTGCAGCTTACAAATCCAAAACAACATGAATTTGAAAGATGTTCAAGGCTCTTTGAGTGAGCTTGTTACCTCCCTAAGTCAAAACAACCCCGACACTCTCATCAAGCTTCCATATTGGTTGCTCCAGAGAGTCTGACCATCCCTACAACTCTAGACTCTTGTCTCAACATGCCTGATCATAAAGGCTCGAGCTCTGTCCATCAAGCCCAACTCCGACTCTAGCTACCACCTCTTTGAATGATGCACCCTCCCAACTTTGGTACACTCAAGAGTAAT
>SNQJ01S0227881.1:0-10418 GCA_010110895.2 Picea sitchensis | reverse complement strand
CAAAAATATGATACTTATATGTTGGGACTTGGCTTCACAAGAAGCAAAGAGGATCACTATGTGTATTTTAAATTAATTGGTGATCATTTGATTTATTTGGTCTTGTATGTGGATGACATGTTGCTAATAGGAAACAACAAGGAGATTATCCAGGATGTGAAAACTGAGTTGTCCTCTAAATTTGACATGAAGGATCTCGGTGATGCAAATTTCATTTTGGACATGGAAATTAAAAGAGATCGGAAAAAGAGGAAACTCTGGTTAAATCAGAGAAAATATGTTGAGACAATATTGTAGAGGTTTAATATGCAGGAATGTAAACCAGTCAAGGTCCTTATTCATGTTGTTGTAAAGTTATCTATGGATTAGTGCCCCGAGACATAGGAAGAGGATGAGGACGTGTCTCATGTTCCATATGCGAGTGCAGTTGGTAGTTGGATGTATGTAATGGTCTGTACTAGACCATACATTGCACATGCAGTGGGAGTTTTGAGAAGGTATATGTCAAAACCAGGGAAGGAGCATTGGATAGCAATAAAAAGGGTTTTCAGGTATTTGCGTGGCACTGCTAGCTACGGATTGTGCTACCAAGGAAGACCGGGATTGGACAGATTGTTGGACATACATGCTTTGTGGATGCAGATTGGGTTGAAGATCTAGATTGTATGAGATCTACAAGTGGGTATGTGTTTAACCTGTTTGGAGGCGAAATCAGTTGGATGAGCAGAAGACATGATGTAGTGGCACTTTGAACTATAGAAGTTGAATACATGGTAGCCACTCATGCAAGTAAGGAATCAGTATGGTTACAAAGATTGTGTTCATGTATTGGGTTGGTACAACAAGATGTAAGGATAGATTGTGATAGTTAGAGTGCAATTTTCTTTGCGAAGAACCTGACTTATCATTCAAAGACAAAGCATATTGATATGCAATATCACGTTGTGAGAGACATGGTTGAAGAAAAGAAAGTGTCATTGATGAAGGTGGAAACTTTGAAGAATGTTTCAAATTCATTAAAAAAATCAGTGAGCACTGAGAAGTTCTCTTGGTGTAGAGGATCTATGGGCATTATTGTCCTCGATTGTTGACTATGTAACCATCACTTATTTCCTCCTTGATTTTTTGCTTGATCCAAGAGTGGTTAGGGAATCAAATGATTCCCTTTCACAAGGTTGATTTTCTTGCAATGTCTCAGGGGTCTTAGTGGATCGTTTTTCTATGTATTTTGCAAGTGTTTTCAAGTCTACACCATCAAGTTTTTTTTATGGCCTTTATCCCCAATATCGAATCCAATGCATCTTTCTCCTAGTCAGTCTCATGTCCCTAGATATATAAAATAATTTTTTTGTGTTAAAATTTTCAATAAAAAACAAATAACTAAAAAAAAAATTAAAAAAAATGAGACAATTAAAAATCTATAAATTGAGAAGTACTTACCTCATTATGGATAGAATTTGTTTCCTTCCCTCTACTTGAAATTTTAAGCAAGCTAGGGAAAATCTCTTCTGTCAGGATTTGGGCAAGTGGACTTTGTGACAATTTTTGAAGGTGCTTATTTCTTCTCTCTTCTTCCTGGTCTTTTTTTTCCTATTCTAACAAGGATAAGAAAATTTCAAACTTAGATAGACCATAAAATATGAGAAAATTTATATGTAAAGAGGCTGAATTGTGAAATTTGATAATTGTTTTACCTGAAAATCTTAGGTCGCCCTTAGGAAACCCCCAAATCATGCTCTGGTCTTACCCTATCTTTGTTCTCCCTAGGAAACACACAAATCATGTTGAAGTCCAAATCTAAATTGAAAATTAGTTGGTATTCTCACACCGAGTCTCCCTTCGCCCCAGGAAACACCTAAATCATGTTGGAGTCTCCCTAAGAAACACCTAAAATGTGTTGGAGTCGAAATGAAGCAAGAAATTCACTTGAATTGTCATGCTCTATATCCAATCGCCCTGGAAAAAACTCAAATCGTGTTGGAGTCAAAATGTAGAAGGGAATTCAGTTGGACAGGTCACAATCTTTCTCCATTTGCCAAAGCAAACTCCCATTTCGTTTTTTTGTATTTCTTCCCCTCCAAAATTTCAAATTCATCCCCTTACCCGTGGATATATGTGTTGTTTAGGTTTTACATATTAGTGGGCATATTCGTCCACTTTCCCATGGGTATTTTTCATTTTTTTAAATGTCTACATACCAGTCAGCGCTAAATTGGGTGCCAGCAACGCCTAGTTTAGCGTCAATTTATCCCCTTAATGTAATCGATTATGGGCGCCTTAGTGGGCACAAAAAACGCCAGGGAATGCGCCTAAAGTGGTCAAAACATGTCCATTTTGGGCATAAATAGAAATGGGATAAATGGAAGAAAACTCTCTCCATAATGTAACATCATAACAATGGAAATGTAGTTCCTCTAATGCAAATGGGATAAATGATTGCATCCAAGATTTATTGGATGAGACCATAAGCACCCTCCCGAAACATCTTCAATTGAGACATTCTTCCATGTTATCGATCTCTTAACTAGACATCTTTCTTATTTGTATCTCCTTATTGGATGATAGACTTTAGTTAGTTCTAGGTCTTAGATCTCATAGATTATATCTATTTTCATAGGTGTTGCATTTGCACTCCCACTTGTGGATTGATTATGATGTACCTAGTAGTCCCTTTGACCTATTCATGGTCATTTGTTGAATAATAAAATTATCATATCGTATTTTACCTTATCCATATCCAATTCACTTCTATTCAAGACAAGGTAGGGCATAACACTTGTAATTATTTCGATCAATTTTCTTCATTATTCAGGGAAACTAGTTAGAGATATTCTCACCGCGTGCTTCAGTGCTTTTGGGCTCACACCTTCAAGTAAATCGCACACATCACTCATCCAAAATGTCATATACAAGTTTCCTACACTCAAGGTGCATGTGGGAAAATATATCGGAAGGATTTTCCTACACATTAGGTGCAGGTAAGTACCTAAATTAGGATTTTTGCACACACTGACCAAAATGTGTATCTAGTGATGCCAAGTCTAATTTCACAAGACAAAGTCTTAAAATCCTTGTCCATGTGTGTGATTGTACTCCAAATGGGAAAAATGTAGATGTAAGTGATGCCAAAAGTCATCATGTGATGTTGCATAATGTGACATTATGTGTCCCATCAATATCCTGAAAAAATGGCTTCCCATACTCACACCCACTGACCCTAGAAAAACTTGGATATTATTTATTACTACAACAAAATTTCAGTTGTGGCATTGTCCAAATTATTTCCAAGATGAATAAATTGAACAATATTGCGCATTATTAAGGAATCTAGCAATAATGAATGGATTGAACCTCGATCACTATTCTAGTCACATGGGTGATTTCCTTAAAAATTCAGTTGATTACAAGGCATAAAAGAGAACAAAAAACAACTTTACAGTTATGAAAAAGAATAGGAATACTAATCAATAACTAAATAACATGGTCACATGCACCACACATCTTGCATATAAATTTTTCCAGGACTTCATCCATTTGAGCTACAAAAGTTGGTATTTTGTTTCCTTTCCAACAAACTCTAGAGTATCTTTCAACATCCAAGCAATAAGAAAGAGATAGTGTCCTTACTAGTAGTAAAGATCCAATGAGTGTGTCAAAGGGATTTTAGTGGGATAGATGTTGAAGAGTGAAACTGAACTATGGTTGGTGAGTTTGAGACATTGATGAAGAATCATACTTCGTGATTGACCCCATTACCTACAAGAAGAAATCTTTTGGGATGTTAGTGTGAGTGGGAAAAGTATAACACATGTGGATCTATTGAAATATGCAAGGCTATATTGGTCACCAAGGTTTATCCCCAAGAGGGAATGACTTCAAGTAAATTTTTCATCAATGGTGCAAGAAATCAAATTGAAGCATGAAATGTAATTAAGAAGCCAAGAACAAATGTGTATGTTATTGTCTTTCCATAGGACTTGGACAATTTCTCTAGTAACCAATTCTATATTGCACATCAATGGATTTACCCAAATTGTATCTAGTGTAATAAATATACTATTCCTCCATCATACCTAAGCCAATGACCAATGTATTCAATGATGGGAATAAACATATTTGGATTACCTTAATAAAAATAATGTTAAAATAGCTCATGTATAGGTTTAACACTTTGGTCCTGCCCAAGTTGGTCCAATAGTCAAATTTAAGTTAAATGACGATGATATAAGAAATTACTAAGATGTAGAAAATCAATATTGAATATATCAAACCATTAGAAGATCCCCCATCTATCGCTTTCCCTTGAAAATGATTATTTAGAATATGTGACCTAGAGTATGTTAAGAGTACAATTTGAAAATGTTATCGGACTTTCCTTGGTAATAGAACCATAGACTAATCAAGGAAAACTTTAATGAGGATAATCATAAGTTACAATAATTGAAACTTTCTAACCTTGGTGATAATTCATGGAAAATACAACCTAGGTTTTTGAGGTCATTTTCTACACACAGGGACAGTTATAGAGTCTGTTGACTAGGTTAGGGATTCATACTTGGTTGAAACAAACTTAGACTCAAGATCCCATCAAAAGTTCAATGTCTACTGGTTTTACCCACTATGAGAAGGTAACCATTAGTAGAAAACTCCCATAATGGAAGTCTTGGTTCTGGTCCTATGCCTCTAGAACACTCTATAGGACCTTATTCATGAGATACCTCACCAGATTTAGTTTTACCTTGGTTGCGAAGATGCCAAGCTTTGAATCATCTACTTTTAGCAATCTCATATCTTGTAGGTCTACAACACCCTTGTAAATAACATCTTCCCTACCTTGCCAATTGATAAATTGTTAATAGATTCCATGTCATATAGCCTCAGATAGTAGTGCAAATTGCATGCTTCTTATAGCTATGTGATTTTAGTGCACCATTTTGGATTTTTAGTGTTTTTTGAGTATGGGAGTGGATGGTAATGACTAGTAAGAGTGGAAAAGGTATGAAATGGATGGATTTTTGATATGAAGTGAATGGATTTGAGAGATTGAGTGATACACATGTTGGATAAAGGTTGCATGTCTACTAAAGTTTATGCATGGGAGGATAGGTATGATGGTTTAAATGTTGTGATGAAGTATTGAATTTATAAGTGGAGGTTTGAAATATTTGAATATCATACCTTGATATATTCCATTGACTTGGAACACTGGTATGACTATAAACTATCCAATGTTATGAAACTACCATCAATAAGGATCAAAACTTGTAATGTTGTAGGTATGCCTATAGGTGTCATTTTGAAGTTGACCCAAGTGATTTTTCTTGTATGGATGACTGTTTTGGCACCTTTTTGTTTGTTTAATATTGGTTGGTAATGTCTCATTAGTTAGGAGGAATATTATGTCATGTTGCATGGTGCTAACTCAGGTTGCATGTTAATGTTGAATTTGTATTGTAATTGTACAATTCCTTTATAGTACTCGTACAGGCCTAGGATATACTCATTTTGGACAAGAGAGTAGGGCATATAAGTTTGCATGTTACAGACTATTGAGAAAGTATTTTATGACCCTTCTAATGCTTTGGATGATTGCTCATTAGTGCTCTATTTTAGTGTGCCATGTCATTAGTGATCTGTTTTAGGATCTTGTCATATCCCTGACCTTTCTTCTTTGTGCCATATTTTAGGAATGGATCTATTTTTTCTTCTATGACTGTCTCATCAAAGGAGCATACTTGTCAAGCAAATGTCTAAAAGGAAAAACATGCTTAGGATCATCTCTGACATTTGGTTTTAGGAACAGTTTATAGTCATCAAGGTCTAATTCCATGCCCTTGAACCAATTTTCACCATGATCTGGGATAGATGTGGCTGAATAAATAATGTCTGCTGAAACACTAAACTCTATACCTGCTATGATAGCCTTGTCTATGTTGAAATTGTGGGAAAAAAGGATTGTCAAAGGAACATGACAGCCAACCTCCTGGATATTCTAACAAAACTTCATACAACAATCATTTCTAAAACATCTTCTAGAAAATGGAGAAGCATTGATTTCTCTCAGGTTGGATGGCTCAAACCTTGAATCTTGTCCTCCCTTGTGCACTTTCTTTTCACTCTCTCTTTCACTCTCCATGAAATTTGTTGAAGGATAGTACCCTAGCCAGATGATATTGATGGAAAAGATAGATTTTAGGGTTTGAATAATAAGGACACACTTATTTTGAAATAAAATCTGAGTGTAATAATGATGTGGGAGTTTCCTCAAAGGTTTGAGGAAGCAAGGTTTCACAAACTTGCAAAACTTTCTCTGAAAACTAGGGGTCAAACAAGAGCTGATATATCTTTAACCATAATACCTTTTACAAAACAGAGAGAGGTTTTTGTTCTTTGGTGTGTTTTTAACAAAAACCGCCTCCCAATTTCAAAAATAATTTCCCATTTTGTCACAATATTCTCTACAAAAATATGTCTAAAATAGGGCTTTGCACGATCAGAAAACTAAGCTGTGAAGATGTGAATGTATCTCTTACCCTGTAACACCTGTGTAAAAAGTGAGATAGGTTATTATACTTTGTCCTCTTATGAACAAACAATTTATCCATTTTCTCAAGATTCATCTATTATAGGACATAATATGCTCTTCAAATAGGTGACTAAAAAGGCCATTTCCGGAAAATGTGCGTTCAAAGATTTTTGGAAAATGAAGTGGAATGATGGGTTATGGGTTTCCTAAATTCTTGATAAAATTTAGGGGGGTAGGGGGTAATGTTAGAGAAACTTTTGTGTTGTAACCACTTGAAATGAGTGAGGGAAAGTGGGGAAAAAGGCTAAAACACAGTCCTAACCCGGAATTTGGCAAAAACGCAGCATTGGCTAGGGTTCATGGGGAAAATGATGGGAAAGAGGGAAGTGAGTGTGGGAAAAGTTTGGGGGAGGTGTATGAAGTATGAATGAGGGTTTTGAAATAGGAAAAATAGGTTTTTCCCACTGAAATTATGCAAACACTAAGATAACCCAAAAACACAGCATAGAACCCTAGGAGAGGAATTTCATCATTTCGAGAAGGAAAATGGTCATGAGAAGGGTGATGAATATTTGAATTACTTTTTGAGAGTGCTTGAAAACTGATGGATGAATAATGATTCCTTTTTTTTATTTTTATTTGACCTTGGATGAGTGGAAGGAGTAGTAATGACCTAAACACTTAGGACATGACTTAATACTCATTTGACAATCAACAAGACATGTCAAATTTTATTTGCAAAATATAACAATTTGACCTGTCTACTATACTCCTGAGTGTGGGAAAAGTATACTATACTATTGAACCCTTAAACAAAAAAATTATCCACTCCAATACATCACAAAACTTATTTTCCCACAACTGGTCTAGAAACGCAGCGCCTAGGTGAAAACAGGGGCAGAAAGCAATGTTTCGCCATGTTTTTGACTTTTTGTTGCAAAATTGATACTAACTTGGCCCACCAGTGATATATTTGAGATGTATACTTCACAATATATTCATTAATTCTGATAAAATTGAATTTGGAGCCTCCAAGAAAAAGCATAGTGTGCGCTCCATGCGCTTCTGTAGATGACATTGTTACCCAAACTTGCAAAACTTTCTCTGAAAACTAGGGGTCAAAGAAGACATTATATATATTTAACCATAATATATTTTACAAAACTGAGAGAGATTTTTTTTCTTTGGTATGTTTTTAACAAAAACCTCCTCCGGTTCTGAAAACTACTTTCCCATGTTGTCACAATAGTCTCTTCCAAAAGATGTCTAAAACAGGACTTTGCAGGATCAGACAAATACGCTGTGAAGATGTGAATGTATCTCTCACCCTGTAACACCTGTGTAAAACATGATATAGGTTATTGTACTTTTCCCTCTTATGAACAAATGCCTCCTCCATTTTCTCAATATTCATCTCTGATGGGCCACAATATGCTCTGCAAACAGGTGACTAAAAAGGTCATTTCTGGAAAATGTACCTTCAAAGATTTTTGGAAAATGAAGTGGACTGATGGATTATGGGTTTCCTAAATTCTTGAAAAAATTTAGGGGGGTATGGGGTAATTTTATAGAAACTTGGGTGTTGGAACCACTTGAAATGAGTGAGGGAAAGTGGGGGAAAAGGTTAAAACACAGTCCCAACCCAGAATTTGGCAAAAACTCAGCATTGGCTAGGGTTCATGGGGAAAATGATGGGAAAGAGGGAAGTGAGTGTGGGAAAAGTTTGGGGGAGGTGTATGAAGTATGAATGGGGGTTTTGAAATAGGAAAACTAGGTTTTTCTCACTGAAATTATGCAAACACTAAGATAACCCAAAAATGTAGCATAGAACCCTAGGAGAGGAATTTCATCATTTCAAGAAGGAAAATGGTCATGAGAAGGGTGATGAATATTTGACTTACTCGTTGAGAGTGCTTGAAACCTACTGGATGAAGAATGACAACTCTGTTGTATGTTTCTTTGACCTTGGATGATTGGAGGGAGTAGTAATGACCTAGACACTTAGGACATGACTCAAGACTCATTTGACAATCAACAAGACATGTCAAATTTTATTTGAAAAATATAAAAATTTGACCTAATGACCCTATCAAAAACTTTGTAAGAGAATATTTGATCATTAGTGACTGGAAGGACTGGTAGACACTAACAGGGACAAATCCATTCGAGGAAAAAAGGCAAATCTGGGAGCTTTCATGCAAGGAACAACAGATAGAAACTGAATAATCAGACTTCCTATAATTTATAGGACCCTAATAGTATGCATACCATTACCATGAAATGGTACTGGTATTGGTATGCAATGGTATGGTATTGCTATTTCTATTGGTATTGGTGTTTGATCCCAAGCAAATTTTTACTTGTGGCCCTATTTTCCCTAACTTATCAGATGATAATGGATTTGATTGGTGTGCTAAAACTTATTGTCATTGTTGTGTAACAAGATCCAGAGGAGACCATGGAAAGAGGATGTGGACAGTGTAGACCTACTAAATCACAGAGAGGAAAGTGAGTGGAAGAGGATATGACAACGAAATCTGCGGATACAATAAAGGTAAGAATAAAAATCAACCTCAACCAAAGGAGGAAGGTATTTATGAATTCACAAATGCTACAACATAGAAGAGATAAAGTCTTTTTTTTTCATATGGTCTTTGAGCTCAAACTTATTGGTGGAAAATGCACAATAATGGTGATTAAATGTGATTCTACGATCAAGGGAAAAGTTTGAAAATTAGGATGGCCATGTGGGATAGGGATGTTGGATACTTTTCTTGTTGAAAGTTTGGCTCGATGTAAATACCTAGGGTCGTAAAAAAAAAAAAATTCAACTCCAAAACATGATATCAATATGTCAAAAATGTGACTAAGGTGAGGTTTTTTTGTTGCATAGTAAATTCGTTGAAATAATATAATTGGTGTACTAAACATTATTGGCTATGTTGTGTACTATAGGAGCCAGATGAGGCCATGGAAACGGATCGTGTCATATCAAATGAGGACACAATGGATGACACAGGACATCAGGTACTCTAATTTTTACTTAACTTAGGAAAAATTAATCTGATGGCATTTTGTGAAATGTCCATGTTTTTTCACGAAATTATGAAATTTTATAGTGTATTATCCAATCTTGTCAGAAATTAATGCATGTTGTTGATTATTTTAGATGGATATTGGAGAAAATGTAGAGCTTGAGCATTCAACTAGAAAAATAAAAAGATATGTACGTGGACGTGGACCTAAAACTATTAAATCACATATAGGATAGTGGGTGGAAGAGGATATGACAACGGATCCTGCAGACACAACAAATGATTGCACTGAACAAGAGGCTGGTCTGGAATATAGTACATGGGATGAATACTTTGAGAAAATTGTTGTTTGTGGATGTTTTGTATGTCGTGGAAAGAAACAATTCAAACGAGCGATTGTAAAAAGACATTACATAGAGGATGAGCTTCCAGTGGGTAGTATGCCTCCTACAATTGATTCAAATCCAATTGGAATTGTGGTAAGAAATTTTCCAATTCGATATAAATAATATGTATACTTCTTTTAAACATTGTTTTATATTATTTAAATAATTATTTTTTTTCTTAATGAATACTTGCAGTATAAAGTTCTTGGTTTAAAGTTTCCTGGATCACCAACTTCTAGCCTAGAGGGTGATCATCATTTATTTGATGATGTTGATACTAAGAGGGGGGTATTATGTGCAATTTCACTCTTTTGAATAGACTAGAATTGAGTAAAGTCTACTATTATTTCTATAACCTCTTTTTGGGCAGGATTCAAGGAGTGAAAATTGGAGGAGTTTCAGAGAATACATTGAGTAATATTATCTACAGGATCAGAGTACTCCAAGAATTGAAGAATTGCAGAAATTCAA